>MDKI01167548.1:0-54669 GCA_005239505.1 Nicotiana paniculata
ACTTTAGCATTCAACCTCAAACTTATATTAAGCCAAACTCCACCTTCACCTCAATGTGTATTATCCCATATTTCTTTAAGCACAATTACATTAAGAGTCACCACTTGTCAAGTAATATATATATATATATATATATATATATATATATATATATATATATATATTTTATTTTTTTTTCACAACAGTACAACTATTTTTTTTTCTTTTCCCCTTTTTTTTCTAAGTGACTCTTACTTTTTCAAAACAGTGCACCTTTATCCTTATTTCAATTGTTCCCCTCAAAAATCAACCTACCACCCCACAATTTACTTTTCTATATTTCATCACATTTCCAGTACTTACGAGAGGTGAGAAGGTTCAAATATATGATCGATTCAAACAAAGGGGTATGGCTTGTAATGTGGTTGCCAAAGAAACATGATTATAGGATCAACGGGGTTAACTACGATACATAACAATTAGGTGGGTAAAATGTACACAGCTGGCTCAACAAAGAAACACCTATATCACTTCCAAGACTGAACAAAACTACTATTTCGCTTTGCGCACACACGGGCCAAGTTCTAGACATCAAATGCAATGCACAGAATAACATACAAACCTCACACACACATGGCACATAACTCACTCAGGATTAGATCTATCACGACACTCCAGTCAAAGCAGTTAATCAAACTTCAGAATCCACGATTTAAGGTATTTATCCTAGAGTCAAAAATTGAGCCTAAGCGTCACAACCACAGTACTGACTATTCTCAAGGCATCACAAAGTTCCGAGATATTGCTGCCATTAATTTCTCAACCATGTGGTTCCTACTCCTAAAAATTAAAAAAAATTGCTTATACCCGGTTCAATTAAAAACCCTTGGAAAAGAACCGCGATCTAAAGAAAAACCAAGAAGGAATTACTACACTACCTAAAACAAAAATCTTTTTGGTATTTCTTTTAGACTTACTTCCCTCAAGAAAACTGTCTAGGAGATCCATCATCGGGAAGAGTTACATATTTCTAATTTTTTTTTTCTAAAATAAAAAGACTAATAGAAAAAGCTACAAAAACTTAAAAGAAAAATAACTTAATAACAGGAACAACTAAAACTACTAACAAGAAAACACACTAAACACAACAAACCACAACAAATATGTACAACAGGTTATTCAACAACCGATTGCAAAAGTGGGTTCCTTCATCACTAATCAAGGCACGTGGAGTAGCAAATCTGGAGAATATATTCTTCTTCACAAACTCAGCGACAACCATGGCATCATTCGCCGGCAATGCAATTGCCTCCACCCATTTCGACACGCAGTCAACTGCCAGCAAAATGTATTTATTTCCCCTGGATGATGGGAATGGACCCATAAAGTCTATCCCCCATACATCAAAAATCTCTACCTCCAAGATATTATTCAAAGGCATCTCGTGCTTCCTTGTTATCATTCTTGTTCCTGGCATTGGTCACGCTTTTTAACAAATGCGTGGGCATCTTTGAATAGCGTTGGCCAAAAAAACCCAGATTGTAGCACTTTCGCCGCTGTTCTATTGCCACCATGATGGCCCCCATATGGTGATGCATGACAATAATACAACACAAGTTCCACTTCTTTATCAGGAATACATTTCTTCATTAACTGATCACCATATTCTTTGTACAGGTAGGGCTCATCCCAGTAGTAAAACTTGACATCGCGTAAGAACCTCTTTCTTGCTTCAGATTCTATTTCCGGAGGAGTACCCCACTCACCAGATAATTCACATAATCAGCATACCACGGAGGAGGGTCTTGGGTTATAGCAAAAAGTTGCTCATCAGGAAAAACTTCTTTAATATCTCCACCCTCCTCAACATGATCATGATTTTCCAGCCTTGACAGATGGTCAGCTACTTGGTTATCAGTGCCCTTTCGGTCTCTTATCTCCACATCAAATTCCTGCAACAATAAAACCCAGCGCATCAATCTAGCTTTAGATTCTTTCTTTGTAAATAAATACCTGATTGCTGCGTGATCTGTGTGGACTATAACTTTTGTTCCCACCAAGTATGCCCGGAATTTTTCAATGGCCCACACCACAGCTAACAACTCCTTCTCAGTGGTGGTGTAATTCTATTGTGCATCATCAAGGGTCTTACTCGCATAGTACATGGAATAAAACACTTTGTCTTTCCTTTGGCCTAGCACTGCCCCAATTGCATGGTCACTTGCCTCACACATAAGTTCAAATGGTACTGACCAATCAGGTGCAACAATTATGGGGGCAACTATCAATTTCTTTTTGAGATCCTCAAATTCCTTCAAGCAGGGTGCATCAAAATTGAACTTAACATGTTTTTCCAGCAACCTACACAAAGGAGTAGCAATTTTAGAAAAATCTTTAATAAAGCGCCTATAAAATCCTGCGTGTCCCAAGAAACTCCTGACGCCCTTCACTGAAATTGGTGGAGGTAGTTTTTCAACTGCCTCCACTTTTGCCGTATCAACTTCGATGCCACTTTTAGATACTCTATGACCCAACACGATGCCTTCCTGCACCATAAAGTGACATTTCTCCCAATTTAACACCAGATTCGTTTCTTCATAACGGGCCAACACCATGCTCAGATTTTTCAAACAATCATCATAAGATGACCCAAAGACTGAGAAGTCATCCATGAACACCTTTACGATTTTTTCCACCATGTCAGTGAAAATAGCCATAATACATCTCTGGAAGGTGGCTGGTGCATTGCAAAGACCAAATGGCATTCGCTTGAAGGGGAAGGTGCCATAAGGGCAAGTAAACGTGGTCTTCTCCTGATCCTCTGGGCATATGAAAATTTGATTGTAACCTGAATACCCATCTAGAAAGAAATAATATTCATGCCCTGCTAATCTGTCCAACATTTGATCAATGAATGGGAGTGGAAAATGATCCTTGCGGGGACCTTTGTTGAGCCTTCGATAATCAATGCAAACTCTCCAACCCGTAACAGTGCGGGTAGGAATTAGTTCATTCTTTTCATTCTCAATCACAGTAATCCCTCCCTTTTTGGGTACGCATTGAACCGGGCTCACTCAGTTGCTGTCAGAAATAGGAAAAATGATACCTGCATCCAGCAATTTTATGACTTCTTTCTTCACTACTTCTTTCATGATGGGATTCAGCCTCCTTTTTTTCTCAACACTCGGGCGATGTCCATCTTCCAAAAAGATTTTATGCATGCAGAACGGTGGGCTGATTCCCTTAATATCTGCAATGGTCCACCCAATCGCCTTTTTGTGCTCACGAAGTACCCTTAGCAATTTCTGTTCTTGTGTATTGGTCAGGCTGGATGAGATGATCACGGGCAATGTCTCAGAGTTCCCCAAATAAGCATAGCGTAAATGTGCTGGAAGAGGTTTGAGTTCCAGCTTTGGAGCCTCTTCAATAGATGGCTTAGGAGGGGTTAGAGTAACAGGCTTGTTCAACTCTTCACATTTTCCTAGCCCGTGGAGGTAACTGCATGATACTTCAAGAACTTTCTCAATGTCTCCCCTTATTTCATCCCCAACCAACACTCGCTCAAGAGGGTCAACAGGACTCATGTAGGGAACCATTGATGCCGATTTTCTTTCCACTACAGTAATCATATAGCTCTTCATAGTGGACATGTAACTTGAGTGCCTTATAAACATTAAACACCTCCATTCGATCACCAACTCACATCGTCATTTTCCCTTCACACACATCAATGATAGCTCGTCCCGTATCTAGGAAGGGACACCCCAAAATAAATGGGACTTCCTGATCAGGCTCATAGTCCAAGATAATGAAATCAGCTAGGAATATGAAAGAGCCCACCTGAACTAGCACATCTTCAATTACTCCCTCAGGATGAGCAAGGGAGCGATCAGCCAATTGTAAAATCACTGTTGTTAGGCGTGGCTCACCCAACCCCAACTGCTTGAACACGGATAGCAGCACCAAATTAATGTTTGCCCCAAGATCGCACAAATCTCGCCCGATTGCATGCTTACCAATTGAGATTTGGATAGTAAAACTGCCCGGATCTTTTAATTTGTGAGGTAGATTTCTTTGAATTCTTGAGCTAACTTCCTCAGTGAGCACCACGGTTTCGAACTCAGTCAGCCTTCATTTATTGGCCACAATGTTCTTGATGTATTTAGCATATTTGGGAACCTCCTGCAGAATGTCTACCAGTGGAATATTGATTTGTACCTGCTTTAAGAGGTCAAGAAACTTTTTGTATGCGGCATTACCTTTCACTTTTTGCAACCTTAGAGGGAATGAAGCGGGTGGCCTCGCAACAAATGGTGGGGGTTGCTCAACCACAGTCTCCTTTACTGGCTTGTCTGATTCTTTTGGGTTGTCTGATGTTGATTCAGTAGTGGCTGGTTTCTCATTAAAAGTTACCTGCTTTCTCTTTTTGGACTGGACTTCTTCCAATTGCTTCCCATTCCTCAATGATATAGCATTAACAAATGCTTTAAGATTAGCTTCAGTGTCACTTGGAAGAGCCCCCGTTGGCCGGGTATTTTGAGAACTGGCGAGTTGCCCCACTTGACGTTCTAAATTTCTCATCGCTACAGTCTGAGCTTGGTGATCAACCATTATTTTCCGATTGAAAGAAAGTTGGTCGTTCATCATTCTCTTCATAATCTCCTCAAGGCTTGTTGATGGTTCAGTCTGAGGTGGTTTGTACTGCTGTTAAGGTGTTGGATGCCTGTAGTGATTCTGAGTGCTTTGATTTCCACCCCAGGAGAAGTTTGGGTGGTTTCTCCAGTTGGGGTTATAAATGTTTCCATATTGATTTGCTTGTCCCCTATTCGTGTTACCCACAAAGCAGACAGACTCTGGATTAATTGAGCATAAATCACTCGAATGACCCTCTCCATAGACTTCACAAAATACCTGAATCTGTTGCATTGGTTGGGCCTGTTGCTTGTCAATGTGGAAATCTGAGCTGACAATGCTGAGACCACATCTAGTTCAAGAAACCTTGGTGACTTTTGAACCACATTTCCCCCTATCTCACCTTGCCAGTCTGGATTGCTTTTGGAGAATTTATTCAATAATGCAAATATTTCATCATAATTCTTCTCCAACACCTGACCTCCGGCTGCTGCATCTACCACAATTTTTGTTTTCGGATGGAGCCCTTCAATGAAAGTGTGAACTAACACCTCGTTTGTCTGATTGTGATGAGGGCAATCTCTGAGTAGCCCCTTGAACCTTTTCCACGCTGAATATAAAGATTCACCCATTTTCTGTTTAAAGGAGACTATCTCACTCATGATCTTTGCAGTCTTTCCCGAAGAGAAGAACCTTGCCAGAAATCTTCTCGCCAAATTGTTCCATGTTGTAATAGAATTAGCTGGTTCTGCCTTCAGCCATCGCTTTGTTTCGCCCAATAGAGAGAATGGGAAAAGCGTGAGCCTTACATAATCTGGCGTGACCCCGTTAGTGATATAAGTATCACTAATCTCCAAGAAGTTCAGAATGTGCTGCTGTGGATGTTGACACCCAATTTTGTCCCTCCTTTCTTCCAAATTATTTATTTAAGCTTCTAATATCACTAATAATGTAAGAATAGTCATTTTACCATTTTTAGCACAATCTAGACCTAATTATTATTATTTACTTAATATCACTATTACTTGTATTATTAATGTTGTTATTACTGCTACTACACTATTTATATGATTATGATTATTATTATATTATTATTATTATTTTTGTTTTTTGTTATTACTTTTATTTCAATATCATTTTTATCGTCTTTTGCGAAAATTATATCACATTCCTTTATTTAACAAATAGTAGTATCTATTTCAATACTTTAAAATATCTACTCTTATTCACAATTAATGTAGGTTATTTAGCAAATTCTAGCTATTAAATTATTTTAAGGCACAAAATAGTTTGAGTAATATTAATATATTACTATTATGTAGTATTATATAACATAGCAAATAAAATTATTTTAAATCCAAATTGAAGCCTAAGGAAATTAATTGGAAGGAGGAAATAGGCCACAAATTTCGGCCAAACCCAAAGGACCCATCAGGTTAGCCCCTTATCTAGCCCCAAGAATAGGCTCAGTTCTACTAAGCTTATGCCCATACCCGCCTGAACCTCACCCCAATCGGCCCAATCCCTTTAAATATTTTACTCCTAATTTCTAACCTAGGAAGAACACACAAGTAGCGCCTCTGTCCAACCCATTTGTCACCTTCTTCATTTTGAGAAGTCTCCAAGCTTTGATATATTTCAATCAAAAGATGTTGCACCATTTTGGCGCAAATAACACTTCTTTCTTCCTCTTCCACATTTGTGCTTGATGACCCATGAATCTTTAAGGTCTCAGTCAAAATCACGATATTCCGGGAAAAAAGTTGAACCAAATCACGTGAGCATCCAGATCATCTCAACGTTCAAATTCAAACGGATATGTTGACCAAGATTTCGAATCTGAAATTTTAATTTCCGCTCATGAAACCTAGTATTCTCCTATAAATACTCCTAAACTCTCTGGCCGAAAGACCAAGCTTGGGCACGGTAAAATCTGGGATGAATCTCGGAAAAAAATCATATTTACACTTTTCAACTTCTGTATTCTATCTTTCTCAATTTTCAATTCGAAATCCGAAAGGATAGATCTGAAACGACCTTCGAGCCTCAGTTTCACTGCCCCGAGAAAGGTCGGTATTATCTTTCTTTACGTATTCTTTCATAAAACATAGTTGTGATGTATGATTAAACTTATGTGTTAGAGAACTAGTTTAGATTACTGTTTCTTTTGTTGTTTGGTAATCATGCCTATAGGTTTTGGACTTTAATTTATCCGTTTTTGCACCAATACGTGAATCATTCTTGATGTTGGAAAATACATATTGGGTGTCATTCTGATTTATGTGTTTCACGCCAAGTCTTATAAGCTACGGGGGATGTTTTCTTTTTTACTTGTTGAAGTTTCTGTTTATTTAATTGAATACTGATTTAAAACTCAAGTTTATTAATAGTAGTTTGGAGTCATGTTCCTTTGCTCCAAGAATCATGATGTTAAGATTTCGCATGTGCTTATGTTTGACTGAACGTTTGAAATATGAGATAGAGTATTCTATTTAAAAAAAAATCTGACTTCATATTTGGACATATAGTTAAACGCCATGCCAATATTTGTTATGCCAAATTTTATGTGTCGCAAGAGGTTGTATTGATATATTGTTAAGGGAACTTCCTCTCCTCATTTTTATAAAAAGAATACTCTCATTTTATTTCAATAAAAGTAACTCTTATATGAAATGTGGTCATTTAGAAATATGGATAAAGGAGGTTATTTCAACTTGTATTTAGATATCATGTTTCTAAGTTACTTCTTTGAAACCTCTTATACAGTAAATGTTTATGTTTTTTTTTAATTTCCCTAGAAATCATGGATATAGTAATCTTGTATTGCAAATTGGTTTCAAGAGTCACATACTTGTTAAGACACTGTTCAAGATTCTTCGCATGCCTATAATCCGTGGATTTCATCTTATTTTATCCATTTTGGATTTTCATGATATTAGTATAAAATCTTCATTGTTGTGAACTTTATGGTTCATTTGAAACTTGTTTAATAATCTGCACCAAAACTTTCCTTTATGAGACAAATTGGTTCAAGTCTGATAAGATCTTATTGCAAGCAGCAGTGCTTTTTGGATTTAGTACTTTGCACATTAGCTAGAATTGTTTATCTTATTTCACTATTTGATACTTATTTGGCTAGCTAAAATCTTTTTGTAGTCTGAAATTGATCTCCTATGTTTACTTTAGTCAAGTAGCTATTTGTTAGTTTCATACATGCCTGCCTCTCATCTATTTCCTTCTCTATTTTTTGCATGAACATCGGAGATGAAGAGTCTCACTTTGAGACTCAACGCCGCTGCCACCACCACATGGAGTCATTGCATACCATCTTTCTTAGAGCACCGAAAGCACCAGATAGCAAGGAGAACAAGCGAAACACTTGGGGATGCCTATGGCATCTTTCATTCAGGCTATTTGACATTCACTTGTATGATTTAAGTTTGTCTCAATTTCTGGGATTATATGTTTAATTTCGTGTTAGCATAGTATGGTTACTCTTATTGTCGACTTGGTACTATCTTAATCACACAAATGTGGCATTTAGATATAATAACTTAGAAACATTTTTCTTGAAATGACCCTTCCATAAACTTTTGGTCAAAACTTTTTTAATGACGATGACAAACATAAGATGTTTTATAAAGAACACATGTTAAAACCGTCTTTCTTTCCTTTAGCAATATCTAACGTAGTAAATGTTTCTTTCAAAATCTTTCTCTTTTAGGAATGTCTTGAATTGTTGGTTTCATCAAACCAAAACTAGTTTCTTAAACCCATTAGCTCCTTAAATGATTTAAACATTTTTCTTAACTTTAAGTAGCTAAATTAAAAGAAGTCAGTCGAAACCAATTAATGCATTATTTCCACTTTGTTATAATTTGTCACCTAGTTTGCCTATATTTAGTAGAAGGCATAAAATTTAGCCTACTTTTAATTGTGTTTTAATCTAGATAAATTAACCTAAGTTTGACCGGTTAGCCGTAATTAACGGATCACATAGGGTGCTTTTATAACATTCCCTATAAGATTAATTAGAACCCTTACCCATAATCTCAAGTTAAGAAGACCATAAAAATAGAGTTAACTTTAAGCACTATTTAGCTAAAACTGGTGTCCTAATTCACCGTTAAAATAATTAGGTGGCGACTCTCTTTAATCAATTGAACCTTCAGAATTACCAATACGTTATACTCTAAATTGACCCGTATTAAAATGAGGTATAACAGCATGGCGACTCTGCTGGGGACTCTAGGTTCTAAACCATAACAAACTTAGGTTAATAATAAATTTATTTGTGTGTTTGTAATTGTTTATGATTCTTATATGAGTTGCCTTATATACATTGTTGTTTATATATACTTACTGCTTTGTATAAATTGCCATCCCGTTTCACTTCATCCACTTTTGGAAAACTCACACTAAGCACACACCTAGCTTTACGTGGTTTGCGGCCGTGCACTTTTCAAAAATACCTTTTAGGCGAAAGTTCGTGAGTAAGTCGATCAACGGTGCAGTCGACAGTCACGGCTTTCCACTCTCAAGTTGTCCACTTGGGAGAAGACCCGTCTAGAAAATAGACTCTTAGTCAACTTAAGATAGAGCTAAACCAACACCCTTTTAAGAGCATGCATCATTTTAACCTTAGGCGATTTAATACCCAGGTGTATTAAATCGATTAGTTAACCTCACCTAAATGTCCAAGTGGGTTTTCAACCCCAAGTGGCACCTTATCACATATGTGCATTATTTAAGGGGTGAACATGCCAATTATGTGGACCATTTGCTCTAAATTAATTAAATCCTAGGTAATGGAGCATAACTAAATTTTTGATGATATATGAAAATTTTCAAATGACATAATCGAGCGTAACATCGAGAAGTTTAAATATGACGAAATATCTTTTATTATACTTTCTTTTAAATTTTTATTACAAAAAGAAAAGTTTAAGCAATTTATTTACTTTATTATTATTATTATTATTATTATTATTATTATTATTATTAAAAAGAATTTGAAAATATAGAACTGTTTAATTAATTTAAAGCGATGGAATGACACATAATGACATATTTGTCCTTTAATACACGTTAGTCCTACCTTTGGCACAAAAGGTCCCTTATATTAGGACACGCTATTATTTGTTAAGCTGTGGGATGTGTCATATGCTTTGTTTGCTTACTTGCTATGTTGGCTATTTGCTTATTTGCTAGGTTGCTTACTTGACTTTATTATTTGTACTAACATTTTTGTTGTTTTGCATAAGATGAAAGTATTGACTATCCAGGTTGCTTGCTTATTTATTTAAATATATAATATTTTTGTTCATATATCTTTTGTCTTATTTTAAATCATCCTTTTGACTTAATAATGATAATAATAATAGGCACCAATTATTCTGCGCTTAGCGCTCTTTAACAACTCTAGAGCACCTCTTAGTCCCTAATTTCTCTTAGGACCACTACCATTCCTAGAATCTAATTAAGATATCTTTTTAGTCTTTGAGTATGATCTTCTATTATTCATAAGGTAGGATGTTTTGTCCGCAAACTTTTTAATAAGCTCGGTCCATCATGAAATCACTCAATATTCGTGCCTTTAACTAGCTTGAAGAATTTTCTTTAACCAACAAGGTGTTTAGTAAGATTTCATTTAAAAGAAATAGTGTAATCGCTTATGGTTAGGTAAAATAATTTGCCCACTTAATTTTTCGAGCTAATTTTATTTGCATCCCTTTCTTTAAATATGGTTACATAATTTTAAAATATTGTCAATTGTGCCTCACATAATTTTTCGATTTGTCCATGTCCTTTTCACACAAGCATAAACTTCTATCTTGTATCATTGCTTTATTTTTCTTAAAATTTATTTAGCATTCTACTTATACTTTAGAATTTCAACCTTCGTGTCAACTCTCATTTATAAATTGGTAGATGTCCAAATTTGTGCAATCTACCAAGCAATAGAAGACCATTATTTGGTTAATTTGCATCACCAAATTATTCTAAATTGCCATCTATTCAATCCGAATATTTGTATTACTATTTTGGGTCGTCGAGACTAATCTTCACGCACCCCGCTAATTCTAAGTTTTGGCATGTGTGTTGAGGGACCATCCCATAACTCTCAAAACGGTTTATATCGTATTCCGGGCCTCGACAACTTTATGATTTGCCAACTCTAAAAAATAATAATAGAGTCATTTCATGTCCAATTGACTCTTATATCCTAATCAAGTATCTTAATTGTGAGCTTGTCGATATTCAAACGGCCAAAAATTATTTTCAACATCAAAATTATCCATCTTTGGCCTCTTTGAAGCATAGTCTATATAAGACTCGGTCTTTTATAGTATATTATTTTTTAATTTCCTCAAAGAAGGAAACTGGGGCAGAATTGTTTTTTTTGCAAATTGATCAGCTTTAAAGAAATTGAGCATGCTCGCATAGGACATCATGCCATCGAGTAATAAAATTAATTTAAAAAATATTCCTAAATTGGGGCAATTTTAAAAATAAAAAAAAAGTCTAGAGTCATGCAAAGAAAAGGACTTTTGCTAAAGCTAAAGCTTTGATGTTCATGAGTTAACCTTTCACAAAATATCAAACCAATTCGCTTCCACGCCAACAAGTCTCGTGCGTTAGAGCCCTCTAGATAACAATTCAATCTCGTCCATCTATTTTTGCAACTTAGGCCATCATTTCCAGTTTAGGGCTACTACTTAACCATATTATGATTTAATCTATCTAGTTATATACTTTAATATTTTGTGCATTTATTTCATTTTGATGAATCCGCTAACGCTTGCTTTTGTTCAAAAGTTTTATTTTTCCTTAAAAGGTTGCCTAGCATTGAACACTGTTTTGGCTGCGAATCTGCATAAAGAGCGAAGCTATAATGGCAGACCGATTTGAAGAATTTAGTACCGGTAAGGGATTGTTGCAAGCTCAAACTGATAATACCAACGCGGATGTGGTGAGAAGGAAAGTGTTGGTCAACTTACTTCCAAGTACAACCCCCGTTTCTAGCTCAAACCGAAATATTTGCTTAACCATATCTCCCTGCCCAGCTCCTGCTTATGCAATCCCTACACAACTACCATCAACTTGCAACCCCAATCAAGTCATGATAATGCCTCTTATAACCACAACTCCATTTGAGGAGGACAAGCAAAAACAACTAGCGATATGCTCGTATAAGAGACCTGAAAGATTAACCCAACAGATTTGCCGTGAAAATTTGGAAAAGGAACTCCGTGATTTAAAGAAAGCCATTGGAGGAGAATTGCAATCAAGAAATTATCAAAGTCTAAGATATGAAGACTTATTCTTGCAGCCGGATGTAGAACTCCCACCAGGATACCAAGTGCCAAAGTTTAATACTTTCAATGGGAAGGGAAATCCCATTGCTCATTTAAAGGACTATTGTAGCAGATTACTTGGTATCAGGCGCAATGAGGCCATTCGAATGAAGTTATTTATCCAAATCTTATCAGGGCCGCACTTGTTTGGTACACAAAACAAGACTTTAGAAAATGGCACACGTGGGATGATAGGGCTCATGATTTTGTAAAGCAATATGAGTTCAACCTTGGAGTCGATCCAGACATGCATATCCTGTACAAAATATAGAAAATGCCACATGAATCCTTTCAGGATTATGCAATCCGGTGGAGAGTTGAAGCTTCAAAGGTGCACCCTCCGCTATCCGAAAAAGAGTTGATCTCAATATTCATTGACATACAAAATGGCATATATTTTGAAAAGCTAGCTACTGCGAACATGCATAATTTCTCAGACTTGATTAAAGTCGGGGACTTCCTATAACGCGGCATCAAGGAAGGAAAGGTTAACATGCAAATTATCAATCATGCTTTACAACCCAAGATGCTAGAAAATTGGAAAAGTAAAGAGAAGAAAAATGTCATAGTTTCCATGACTATGCATCAACCTCAATGCCATCATGATCACCAGCTATTGCAAAATCATGCCATCTCTAACCCCCGTAACATGTATCTCCAGCCTCCTCGTCAACAAAGCATTCAACATCAACATCATCAAGCACAAGTCGCTTCTCACCAATCAAAGAAAAGGAAGCCTCGCAATTTCACACCTCTAACTGAATCAATCTCTAGCATATTCGCTCGATTGAATGCCTTAGGAATTATGCAACCAAGAAAAGGAGGAATTTTCGACCATTCACATCCATTATTTGATCCTTCCAAGTATTGTGCCTACCATTCAAACGCTCAAGGCCATTATACAAAAGAATGCCTAGGATAAAAGCATAATATTCAGAATATGATTGATTCTAACAAATTGCAAGTGCACCTACCAATTGGAACAAACATCTCAAATGCAAATAGCAGCAATACAAGCAATACACTTAGCGTGGTTGGGCATCCAAAGAAGAAACATCGTTTGAACAAATGACAAGACTAGTTCACCCTGTCTTGTTGGAATTATCATTCTATAGCAAGCACCCTCTGAGTAGCTTTATTTTGTAATCATGCTTCTGTAATGAACTACGTTTTGACCTGATTCCCGTTTAAGAGGGGATACGTAGGAAGCCCTATGGGTTCGGTCTCATCATAATAAAAATCCTATTTAACCCAAAAGCCAAAATCCGAGGCAGATTTTGCAGAACGATCATTATCATTGGCAAAGCAGAAAATGAAATCCCAAGCTACATACTTGTTATATTTGCAACAACATATTTCCGGAACGCCATAGCAGCAATTTGTAGATTCAAAGCCAAAACTTTGACGTTCAATGAAAGGCAACCACTTTCTTTTATACTAACGAGTTTCTTTGAGTAATGCAGGGTCATATTTTAGCTATTCTTGGACAATATTACTCGATATCGCAAAGCTCAACACCAAGGCAGAAATCACAAGATTCATGCAAAGCAAATGATGAAGCCAAGCCAACACAAATCAAACTTTGCAACTTATAATTTTCTTTGAATGCAGGAATTTATTAATAGCAAAACTTTAGTATGAAGATCCAACAACTGTTAGCATTGCACCAGGAACATTCACTACTACAAAAGCACTGCATCAAGTACTCTGCACCGCACCATTTGATATTGCAAATTTATTGCACCAAGATCTCCGCATTGCACCATCAATATACATTACTTCGAAGTAACAATAGCAATCTCTCTGCACCGCATTATACAAATAAAAATCAAGCATTGCACCAAGCTTTTGCACCGGATTATACAACTACAAATCAAGCATCGCACCAAGCTTCTGCACCGCATTATACAACTACAAATCAAACATCGAACCAAGCTTCTGCACCGCGTTATACGACTACAAATCAAGCATCGCACCAAGCTTCTGCACCGCATTATACAACTACAAATCAAACATCGAACCAAGCTTCTGCACCGCGTTATACGACTACAAATCAAGCATCGCACCAAGCTTCTGCACCACACCAATGTTTAAAATTGCAAATCAAGCGCCATGCATCCAGGTTTGTCCACCTAATAACAGGACAATGAGGTAGTCTGCCTTATTAATAGGATATAAGGTCGTCCGTCTGATTAATAGGACATGAGGTAGTCCACCTGACTAATAGGACATGAGGTCGTCCACCTAATTAATAGGACACGAGGTAGTCCACCTGACTAATAGGACATGAGGTCGTCCACCTAATTAATAGGACACGAGGTAGTCCACCTGACTAATAGGACATGAGGTTGTCCACATAATAATAGGACATGGGGTTTGTCCACCTAATACAGGACAATGAGGTAGTCCGCCTGATTAATAGGACATGAGGTCATCCACCTAATTAATAGGACACGAGGTAGTCCACCTGACTAATAGGACATGAGGTTGTCCACCTAATAATAGGACATGAGGTAGTCCGCCTGATAATAGGACATGAGGTTGTCCGCCTGATAATAGGACATGAGGTTGTCCGCCTGATAATAGGACACAAGGTTATCCACCTGATAATAGGATATTAAGGTTGTCCACCTGAACAATAGGACACTTTACTGGATATTCACATGTTTTTCATTTATTTATTTCGACCTAGATGGTCTTGTTTTAACGTCATTACTGAAATGCTTTATTATTATAAATCATTGCAAAGCACATTTATCAATCGCATGTTATTATTGAAAATCATTATTGGCATAGAGCTACATTTTTATCAAATTATTCGAATTGTATAAGTAAACGCCCCAAAATGTGTCATTTTCTTCATTAGATTACTTTATAGCATATTGCATTTCAATATCTACTCTACTAACGAATTTTCCTAGCATGTTAAGCTTTGCAGGAAATATAATGCAACATGGCGATCGAGTCGAGTTATCGAAAATTATATTTTGAAACTCATAGTTTTATTTGAGTGCATGAATTTGCTAATAACAAACTCCCGCACGCAAATCCCCAAATTATCGGCACCGCTCCTTGAATATTTTCTTTTGTAAAGACACTATATCAAGCTCTCTGCACCATGGATATTTGCTACTGCACCAAGCTCTTTGCATCGCACCCTGAATATTGTTATTATAACTCTGGCACCAGATCAAGCTTTATCTTCCATATTGAGCTCTTTGCACCGCATCACACCAATCTTTGTAATTACAAATCAAGAACTACATGTCAGGCTTTTCCACCTTCAAATAGGACATATCGGGTCTATCTACCCTCAAATAGGATATATTGGTTCCATCCGCCCTCAAATAGGATACATCGGGTCCATCTGCCCTCAAATAGGATATATCGGGTCCATCCACCCTCGAATAGGATATATCTGGTCCATCCGCCCTCAAATAGGATATATCAGGTCTATCCGCCCTCAAATAGGATATATCGGGTCCATCCGCCCTCGAATAGGATATATAGGGTCCATCCACCCTCAAAGAGGATATATCGGGCTTATCCGCCCTCGAATAGGATATATCGGGTCCATCCGCCCTCAAATAGGATATTTTGGGTTAACCACCCTCGAATGGGACATATCATGGTCGTCCGCCTTCAAATAGGACATAGAGGTTAATCCTTCCTCAAAAAGAACATTAATTTATTTCGACCCAAGTGGTCACAATTGCATAAGCATAGCTGAAATATTTTATCATTCATAAATCATTGCCAAATGCATTTATCTTTATAAACTAAATTTTCATGTGCCATTGCCGACCATGAAATATGTCACCATACAATTATATTTTTTTATATGTTTGCACGAAATAAACGAGTGGAACGATCTAAAGAATAGCCTGCGGAAGATAGTTATGAATTTCTCTTAATTGACTTTTCCTTTCAAGCTTCAGTGTGAAAGTGAACGTAGAATGTAAGAGAAATTCAAATGTTATAACTCCAGTACGTCAGGAACCATCAGAAAAAGAAAGACTATCCTAGAATAAATTGTATAACTTGGATAAAGTATTCCCCTTGGGTCCCGTTCTCAATGAGACTCGTATATAGGGAATTAAGATAGGGAAGACTTTCCTCTGTAAAAAGGATCTGCTGAGCAATAGGTTCTATGGGAGGCAGCTCAAAGTACAAACCCGGAGTAGTTTCTTTATAAACCTGTACAAGCATTTCTACTTTGGATACGATTCTTTATTTTAGCGTATCTATAGTCAATTGATTGAGCTTATTCCCCATATTAATGGAATTTATATTTCTGGTCTGTCCAGCCCTAAAAGCCACAAGAAGGGGGATAGACAGGGTTAACCCTAGAGATGTGATGTATTCTGAAATTAGCAAGTCCGCTGCTTTGATTCATTTTCTTTTCTTTTTCCGCTCCCCCGGGAAAAGACTTGTCGGAAATCGCCGGTGGTTGGTCCGGAAAGACATGGGTTGAAAGCATGCCTATAGGATCTATGTGGTCTATTTGCTATTTGCTTTACATGATTTTAGTTTCATGTGTAGAAAGCATGTCTATATGAGTCACACGCACACACCCCACTTGTCAAAACATGTTATTTAGAGTATTTGCTATACCTGTTTCCATGTCTACTACTGAGCACACTTAGACAACATGTCTATAGGATGCGATAGCACATGCCTCACTAATCTAAATAATCAATTGGTCAAATTGCTTCTATTATTTCAGTACATTGCCCATTTAGATATCGTGATTATATGATTCTAATCTTTTAATCTACTATTTCGGTGGCTTATTATTCTACCCACCTAGATAACATGCCTATATGAATGAACACGATAAATCTACATTCAAATATCAATTATTAGAGAACCTGGCTATAAATACTAATACTCTCTTAGAAAGTATGTTAATAAGATCAAATATGAGTAATTCTGAGTTTTTCAATGGCTTTCACTGCCCCATAATGCAAATCAATTAGAGATTGTGTCTATAGGCTTCATGACTTGTGATCTGTAATATGGATAATCCGAATAGAAGCAATGTCCATGAGATATTCTAAAATTGTGAAGTCACTTAGAAGCCATGCATATAGGCTTTAAAATCCACCTTGATTCTGAAACTGCCTGCTGAAATTTGACCGCGTGCATTTGTTGCTTATTTGTGGAGGCTAACTTGGGCCTTTAATTGTCTTTACGTGAAGTCCTATCTATTTTGAAAGTTGCTTAGTTTTTTTCATTTTTGAGCAACCTAAGTTGAGTCTAGAACCACCCGAATAGAGGTCCAAATCCTCTTGGACTGTAGACGTGGGACGGGTAGGGCACGCATAGGGTACGACTTATAATTGATTTAGAACTCCTTTAGGTAAACAACTTCAACATAGTAATCGGGTAGCAGGAGATGATAGTCTGTGCCTGCTGAATAATATGAGCATCTCCTACTTAATGAGAGTAGTGAAGTATTATTTATGTTTCACGGGTGATCCTTTAGGCTAAAAAACTTAGTACCCCCCCTTTTTCCCTTGCATGCTTGCTAAAGGATTGAGTCACTAAATATAAATCGACACTTTTGTAATCCTTAGTGATCCTTAAATTTGTACCAGTTATTCATATAGCTTATTTTTCCTTACGCTGGTTTATGCTATAATAGGACTTTCAACTTTCATATCTTTCTCTATGTGCTCGCCTAGTTTAATCATATAATACATATAGTTTTAAAGTTCAGTCGGGACCCACAGTTGTGGACCTCAAAGAGTGCCTAACACCTTCTTTTTGAGGTAATTTGAGCCCTTACCCGATCCTTGGTGACGTTGACTAGTTAAAATAGAGTTATTCGCAAATAGGTGCCCTAACGCACCTTTAAAATCTTTAGGTCGAGACTCTTCTCTTTTAATATCCATTTAAAAGAGTTGTCACACGTCGAAGACCGTTTTCTCGAGAAAATGGGGCGCGATAGCATGGCGACACTGCTGGGGATTTACACTTTGGCTCTTACCATAATAAACTTGACTTATGTGGATTACTTTTTTTGTTGCATGCACATCCCTTCCCTTCTTCACCTTTATTTGTTTAAATCTACTATGACATGCACATCCCCTCCCCATTCACCTTCATTTGCTATAACCACTCTTCATACTTTTTCATCCTGTCTAAAACTGCTATATCATGCCTTTCCCATCCCAACTTCCTGCTTAATTACATTCTCGCATATATTTTTATGAACTAAACTGACTTCTTCCTTTTGTCTTTCTTCTCTATTCTTTCCATGTTTACTTTTGCTATCCTATTTACTGCTTTCTATCATGAAAAGACTTGGCAATGCGTTATTATATCTGCATAAAGCATGCTCCACATCATACTCCACTTGTGCCAATTTTCAACATAGCGACGCTTGATGAGTGTCCGCGCTCTTCCAAAAAATCACCCTTTTAAATTGGAAAGGCTTATTTGCGGTAGACTAGTCGATCAGTGGTGCAATCGGCAGTCCCGTGCCTTTCCCTCTCAAGTTGTCCACTTGGGAGTACCAGTCTAGACTATTCTAGAAACCACTCCAACTTGAAATGTACATGCATCAAGCTAAACCTAGTATGGGTTGGAGCGTTATCAACGTAACAACCCGCTAAGATTAACCTTATCCAATGTACGATGGGATTTCAACAATCCCAATGGACACTATCATATTACGTGTATTAGTTGGAGAAAATGTGCCAACGTTTTGATCATTATTGCATAAGTATTTAAATCTGGAGGAGGAAAGGGCTAACCTTTGTTTGCTTGCAGAAAATGAAGCACGAAGTCCCTAGGTTCAGTATGGTCCAAAACATCCCACCTTTTCTACTTGACTGACCTTGCATCTTGCGACAACAATCATGTGAGAAGAGTACTTGGTGACCTTCCATCTTTGCTAAGCATTCGACCAAAAAGCGCATTGATTGAGGCCGCTACCATGTTCTAGGACGAGAAAAGAGTCGTATTTTGATTTGGAAATATAGAAATGACTCCTCTCCTAGAATAAATAGGAGGTTTTTGCTAAGTTTCCAAGGGATAGTGCGGGATTACTAGTACCAGAAAATCGCACCCCCCGCGGTTTTCTAAAGATGTTGGATATTAAGAAAAATGATGAGTTGATCTGTTTAAAGAAATCATACATCCCTATTGAATTTCTTTACGAGCGTTATGGGCATAGCAAGTCGTATCGTCTTCATCACGATGAACTCACCATTACTTCCTTGGGTTGGACGCACCGTCGGGTTTATGTGTTCATCGTCTGTTTCTTGGGGTTGTTGATATTTCCAATGAAAGAGGAAGGATTCATACTCGCTTAGCCATGGTCACCAGGACCTTGATGGAAGTCATCGAGGGACAAACTTATACCATCATCCCTATGATCTGAGCTGAGATGTACCGCGCTCTAGATCGGTGCAAGCATGGATTTGGACACTTTGAGGGTTGTAATCTGTTACTACAAGTTTAGCTACTAGAACACATTTAGAGAGGAGAGTATCGTCAATAGCTTCTGCGACGGCCGTTGAATGACTACATAGCTTACCATTACCCAAAGAAAATGACGTTTATCCCAGATAGATTTGCACAACCTGGAAATGTTGTAAGTCGGGTGCGTTTCTTCAGCAATCTGACGGAAAAGCAGGTACATTGGATGTTTGAGTGGTTTCCTAGCAGTGAGTTCATCATTAGGTCTAGAGGGACTACTCATCTGGTATTGATCGGGTTGCGAGGCATCTATCCTTATGCTCCCATAAGGGTAATGAGGCAAGCGGGGAGAAAATAGGTCATACCTCAGGTTTCTAACATGGTCCAGTACAAGGCAGATTTCAAAGGAGATGGCATTCCATTCAAGTTCGAGGCACAACATATTTGAAACCAAAAGGTCATTGTGGAAAAAGAAACCATTGAGCCAGAGAGGTATCACGTCGGTCATATGTACTACTATCTATCATGGTTCGAGGAAAACCTAGCGGGGGACATCAAGCCAGGAGTCAATTTGAAGGACATAATCATAGATGAAGCAGTTGAGGCACAGGTTAGGTATAAAAGGCTACACAAAAGGGTGTTCGAGTCTGAACCTAAACATCTGGAACATCACAAACATGGAGGCGATAAAGGAATGGAAGGAGATTTCCACTAAGTCAATGAAAAGATTGGAATATTTAGAACAAGGATTGATGGAGCTCGAGGGAAATATGAGAAAGAGACTCTCAGATTATCAAGGCACAGATGGCAGTGAAGGAGGACATCTATCAAAGTCTTATTTACTGTTGGATATGCACGATCTGGGGAACCTGATTGATGGGGTCAAAAGAGCCAAGCAGGGAGAAAGTCATTCAGGGACCAAGTAGACTAGGATATGATGTTCTTTACAGCTTTCTAGCCCAGCTTTAGACTTCGATTGTAATAAGGCTAAATGCCATTAGTAATTTTTATTATTGTCGATTTAGTAAAGGTTTGACTCATTTTTCGCAATAATGAAATGACGCAAATGTTGGCATCAATTTTTTCCAAGTCTACGTGTCTCTTAGGCCTACCTCGGACACAATGAGGTCCCCAAATTAGGACACGTATTATTGCATGACTTTGTGAAACATGTTTTAATGTCGCAAACACTCTTTTAATATTCCTTACTAACTTGGTTACCTTTTGCTTTTTCTTTCCTTTTGATTATTCCCATTCTCAAAGGTTGGTTTGTGCATACTAGCATCGTCAGCATATCACACTAGATCCACATGTCCTCCACCAAGCGATCCTAAAGGCAAAAGCTAAAGGAAAGGGAAAATGGATGATTTGAGTGGTATCAGGAAAGACAATGTTAGCGTGGCGGAAAACGTTAGAACTTTAGATTGCCGAAGTACTCCAGCACAAAATGAGTTGGTCTTACATCTGGAAGCGAAAATCCTATAACTACAAAGCGAGCTTGAGCAGGTCTAAAATTTGGCAAACCGCTCCCTCACTCTCATTGTCTCCGACATTAACCAACAAAAATCCAACTACCCAGAACAAAACACCACCACACAACACACAAAACCAAAACCCACCACCAAATCCTTCTGCACCACATCAATATACCGCACCTCCCTAGAATCTTAACCCGCCACCAGTATCAATCCCTCAACAACACCACCATCATCCAACTCGATAACCACAAACCACTAGTTATCACACTCCACAGAATGCACCACAACCTACTCCCGATCCCCAAAACTCAACCAATGACCACCCTTATACCAAAATCCCAGGAGTCCATCAAAGCAATCTGATATATGTGGAAACTTTACCCCCACACCCTGCAGCAAACCCTATACATTCCTAAATGGACTGAAAAGGACATACTAATTAGAAACATGGCAAAGGAACTCACGAAGCTCACTGGTAGAGTTCAGACTGTTGAAGGTGGTAAAGGTGTCGGAGGTCTGAACTATGAGGACTTGTGCATTCAGCTGGATGTGGAGTTGCTGGAGGGATACAAACTTCCCAAGTTCGAAATGTTCGATGGAATTGGTGATCCGAAAGTAAATATGAGAACATATTATGACAAGCTTGTAGGAGTAGGCAAGAACGAACAAATCTGCATGAAACTGTTCATGCGAAGCCTCACAAGAGATGCTTTGTCTTGGTATACCATTCAAAACCCAAAGAAGTGGGTTAGTTGGGTAAGTATGGCGTCAGATTTCATGGATTGATCCGGGTTCAACACGAAAAATGCACAAGACGCTTTCTAAATTAAAAACCTCAAGAAGAAGCCGACAGAAACCTTCCGCGAGTTTGCTACCCATTGGAGATCAGAAACCGTGAAAGTAAGGCCATCACTTGAATAAGAACAAATGAACAAGTTCTTTGTCAGGGCTCAAGACCCGCAGTATTATAAAAGCTTAATGGTTATTGAAAATCACAAACTTTCCGACATCATCAAGCTAGGAGAAAGAATAGAAGAAGGAATTAAGAATGGGATGGTGACCAATTTCGAGGCACTGCAGGCCATGAATAAAGCTTTGCAATCAGGAGGCATTTTGAAGAAGAAAGAAGTAGGTGTCGTGATGGTAGCCCAGGGTCCTAAGTCTCCTCTCACATATCAAACACCTCCACCCACATACCAACCCTCACCCCCCAGATACCAACATCCTGCTACCACCTACCATGCCTATAATACTCAACCTGCATATTACCATTCACCACCACCCACCCGCCAAAACTACAAGAAACCACGACCATATTTTGACCGCACATCACCTAGATAATACACCCTAATTGCTGAACCCATAGACCAACTGTACGAGAGACTAATGGCTGCTAGTTATGTTACTCCCATCCCTTCTATTGTTATGGAAATATTCCTCCCAATGGATTAACCCAAACAAAACATGTGCCTATAATTCAAGCATGAAGGGTCATACCATTGATGAGTGTCGCACATTGAAAGACAAGATTCAGATGCTGCCAAGGAAGGTGCACCAAATGTTCGTAACAATCCTCTCCCGGATCAGAAGGGTGAGGGAGTAAATATGAAAGAAACTAATGAAGAATGGGATTAGGAAGGGTCCATCGTACTCATTCGAGAGGGAGATGTTCTTAAAACATCTACGGCCACCCTCACACTGGTTGTGGTACAAACCTAGGCGCCATTTGAAGTCGAGGTAACTACACAATTCACTGTGATGCTAGCTCCCACACCATCTTACAATTCGGATGCCATCCCATGGGACTATGTTGCAAAAGCAAGGAGAAAAGGAAAAGCAAAAATGGAGGAAACAGGTGCGGCACAAGGTATGACTAGAACTTGCAGAGTTTATACATTGCAGCTAAGCCGCATATTCTCGAGGCTGGCGCTGATGATCTTTGAAGAAAGGCACAAGCGAGAGAGTACTTTATTGTTGAACACTTGAACACAACTCATGCTCAGATGTCCATCTTGTCACTGCTGCAAAACATGGATGTACACATGAATGCTTTGATGAAGGTGTTAAGTGAAGCTTATGTACCCACCAACATCACTAGTGGGGAGATGGTTATTATGGTCGGACAAGTATTGGAGAGCCACATAATCACTTTTCATGAAGATGAATTACCACCAGAAGGACTGAGTCATAACTGGGCGCTACGAATCATAGTGTAATTTGAGGATAAGTTCATCGCCAGGGTCTTGATAGATGGGGGTTCAAGTATCAACATATGCCCACTGACTACTCTGAAGAGATTGGGTAAAGGCCTGCACGAGATACAGATGGGAAGCATGAATGTGAAGGCGTTTGATGGATATCAGAGAGCTACCATTGGAAAAATCAACCTCAATCTATAGTCGGGCCCAACTTGGTTTGATGTCGAGTTCCAAGTGCTAGATATATCTGCTACTTACAACCTATTGTTGGGCAACCATGGATACATGCCGCCGGCGTGGTGGCTTCAACCCTGCATCAGGCTGTGATGTTTGAGTGTAATCATTAGGAGGTGATCATTCATGGAGATGAAAGTAACCCCATCTACACTAATCAGACTGTTCTAGTCATAGAAAATAGAAAGAATTTGGGTGAAGAAACATACCATCTTATTGAACGAGTCAACGCAATTGAAAAGGACCGATGGTGGAGCAATAAGATAGAAAGCATACTGTTATGGACTAGGTATGAACCCGACAAGGGACTCGACAAAAATCTTCAAGGGATCACCAAACTCATACAACCACAGCGTCATGGAACGACCTTTGGACTTGGATATGAATACACGTGGCAGGAATACCAGGATTGGTCACCACCATGGAGTGCTCCTTATTATCCACTAGAACAACCGGTACCATCTCAGTACCAGACATTCCATCAAGCTGACATGATGTGGGGATCTGAGGAAGATGAAGTTTTAGCTGGCATGAGGAAGTTGTTTCTAGATAGAAGATATGGATTTCAGTGAAATAATTGAGGAGGAGGAGGAATACCTTACCATTCAGACCGTGGAGAAAGGAGTTATTCCCAAGAACTGGACCGTTACACCATCTAGGGCTCGTCGAGTTCCTGGATAGCCTGGAAAATTAGCATGAATTACTTAAAAAATATAGTTTTGAGTATTTAAGACATTTTTCAGTATTTTGTTTTGAAATAATTTCTCGAGCCATTGAGCCGCACTTGTTGACGTTTTAAGGTTTTATCAATGCATTACTGCTTTTCGTATTTATTATTATTTTTAAATTTTCTTTTCAACATTATTATTACCTATCCCGATGAACCTACGACTCTGACATGTAATGAGACAATGCAACATGAGGATAGTGATTCAGTGGGTCTTGAAGATGATATAATACCTGAGGAAATTGTTAGGGAAGTAGAAAACTTTGAAAACAAACCAAAGTCTAATTTGGAGAAAAATGAGGCCATTAACTTAGGGAATTTCTGAAATGGTCAAGGAAACATGTATAAGCATTCATCTATCACTGTCAGAGAAAGAAGAGTACATCAGGTTCCTAAAACAGTATGAAGATATCTTTGCATGGTCCTACAGCGATATGACTGGTTTGAGGACATCCATAGTGGCTCACAAGCTACCCACTAATCCCATGTGTCCTCCGATAAAGGAAACTCTCAGAAAGTTCAAACCATATATGAGTTTGAAGATAAAAGAAGAGGTCACCAAACAAATCAAAGTCAAGGTTCTCCAAGTAGTCGAATACCCGACTTGGTTGGCGAACATTGTGCTAGTTCCGAAGAAATATGGGAAAGTTAGAGTATGTGTCGATTACTAAGATCTGAACAGAGCAAGTCCCAAAGATGATTTCCCATTGCCCAACATACACATACTGATTGACAACTGTGCCAAGCATTAGCTCCAATCTTTTGTGGATTGCTTCACATGATACCATCAGATTTGGATGGATGAAGAGGATGCCGAAAAGACAGCCTTCATCACACCATGGGGGATATATTGTTACAAAATGATGCCATTTGGTCAGAAGAACACTGGAGCCACCTACATGAGAGCCATGACAACCATATTCCACGACATGATACACAAGGAAATAGAGGTGCATGTGTATGATATTATCATTAAATATAAAAGGAGTTCGGATCACATAACAGACTTGAAGAAATTATTTGTCCGGCTTCAAAAATAAAATTTTAAGTTGAATCCTGCAAAATGTGCCTTCGTATTCTCTGCTATAAAGTTGTTAGGATTCATCATCAATCGTCGAGGGATTGAGTTAGATCCATAAAAAGTCAAAGCTATTCAAGACTTTCCACCTCCAAAGAATAAGAAAGATGTAATGAGTTTTATAGGGCGCCTCAATTACATCAGCCGCTTCATAGAACAACCAACCATGATATGTGAGCCAATCTTCAGAATGCTGAGGAAAGATGTTGCAACAAGCTGGAATGAAGAATGCTAGAAAACCTTCGACAAAATCAAGGAGTATTTATCTAAACTGCCTGTTCTAGTCCCACAAGAACCAGGAAGGCCTCTGCTGCTTTATTGATCCGTATTATATGGGGATTTCGGTTGCGTTTTGGGGCAACATGATGAAACTGGAAGAAAAGAGCAGGCGACATATTATCTGAGAAAGAAATTCATGCCTTATGAAGCTCGGTACTCTATGCTGGAATGCACCTGCTTGCTTTAACATGGATAGCTTAGAAGTTGAGGTATTATTTTTGCGCATACACTACATATCTCATATCAAGGATGGATCCGCTAAAATACATCTTTCAGAAACCCATGCCTACGAGTAAGTTAGCAAAGTGGAAGATATTGCTGAGTGAGTGTGACATAATCTATGTAACTCAGAAGGCGGTCAACAGGCAAGCATTGGCGGATTATCTGGCAGAATCTCGTAGATGCAGAATACGTACCATTAAAAACTTATTTTACCGATGAGTAGGTGTCATTTGTAGGAGAAGATACCACCGAGGCACATGATAGTTGGAGGATGTTCTTCGACGGAGCAACAAACTTCAAAGGAGTAGGTATCGGAGTTGTCTTAGTATTAGAAACTGACCAACATTATTCGGTATCCGCAAAGCTCAGATTTCCATGAACCAATAATATGGCGGAGTATGAGGCCTGCATCTTGTGACTCATGTTGGCCATTGACATAAATGTTCAGGAGATGCTGGTAATCGGAGATTCGGATCTTTTGGTGCACCAGGTTCTAGGGGAATGGGCTACAAAGAAGACCAAAATATTGGCATAATTGCACTGCGTACAAGAACTGATCAAGAGGTTCACAAATATAGAATTCAAACATGTTCCGATGATTAAGAATGAGTTTGCAGATGCGTTAGCCACTTTGTGTTCCATGATACAACACCCAGATAAGAATTTCATCGATCCTATCCTCATAGGAATTCCTAAGCAGCCAGCTTATTGTGCTCATGTTGAAGAGGAGATTGACGGAAATCTGTGGTTCCACGACATAAAGGAATTCTTGGAAAAGGGAGAAAATCTAGAGCACACTACCCATACTCAGAAGCGCACGCTTCGAAGATTAGCCAACCATTTCTTTCAAAGTGGAGGAATTGTGTATAGAAGGACTCCTGACCTGAGGATTACTACGGTATGCCGATGCCAAAGAGGCATCCAGATTGCTCGAGGAAGTACATGCCGGAACCTGTGGATCCCACATGAATGGTTTTGTTTTGGCCAAGAAAATACTAAGAGTAGGGTATTTTTGGATGTCCATGGAAACAGACTGCATAAAGTATGTTCAGAAGTGTCACCAATTCCAGATACATGCTGACATGATACAAGTACCACCAATGAACTCAATGCAACTAGTTCACCCTGGACATTCTCCGCTTGGGGTATAGATGTCATTGGACCAATCAAACTCGCTGCTTCAAACGGGCGTAAGTTTATTCTGTTGGCCATAGACTACTTCACAAAATGGGTTGAAGCTGCATCTTATAAAGTTGTAACTAAGAAGATTTTAGAAAATTTTGTTCGGAACTTCATTGTTTGTCGATTTGGAGTACCGGAGTCAAACATTACTGAAAATGCCGCCAATCTCAATAGCGATTTGATGAAATCCATGTGTGAAACATTCAAGATCAAGCATAGAACTCCACAACATACATTCCGCAAATGAACGAAAATGTAGAAGCCGCCAACAAGAAAATCAAGAAGATGTTAAGGAAAATGGTGGACAATTACATACAATGGCATGAGAAGCTGTCATTTGCTTTACTTGGGTATCGTTCCACAGTTTGCACATCAACAAGGGAAACTCCCTACCTACTGGTTTATGGTGCGGAAGTTGTTATTCCTGCCGAAGTTGAAATTCCTTCTTTAAGTGTCATACAAGAAGCTGAGCTCAGCGATGCGGAATGGATAAGAAGCCGGTATGAACAACTAGCTCTCATTGATGGAAAAAGAATGAATGTGGTATGTCACAAAAAGGTCATGACAAGGCAATACACTGGGGAAATTGGTGGCTAAATGAATCTTCCCGCACCAGGATGAAGCCAAGGGAAAGTTCTCACGCAACTAGCAGGCCCTTACATGGTTCACGGGTATTAACAGAAGGAGCACTTATACTTGCAGAAATGGATGGAGAGATTTGGCCAAAACCTATCAATTCAGATGTAGTCAAGAGATACTATGTTTAAGATTGTTTGCACTTTCTATTTGATATAAGTGAACTACGCTTGACCTGATTCCCATTTAAGAGGGGATACATAGGCAGCCCTGTGGGTTTGGTCACATCCTAATAAAATCTTCATATCCCCCATGATAAAAAACTGGGGCAAGATCTCGAGTTTGTCCGATTTCATCACATTTGGAACAACCAAGGAATGTATTGTCAGAAGTATGCACTTAAACTGAGGCAGAATTTCGAGGAGGGCCCTCAAAATGCTAAAGCAAGGAGGTTGCAATGTCTTTAAATGCGTCACAATCACCAGATCATCTAATTTATTTGATCTCGTACATTATCATATATTTCAAAAAACTACATTTCTTCAAATAATTTGTCAAATGCATACCTGTTTTTCGAAAATTTTGTTTCTATGGAAGCCAGATGTTACCCAGGGTGACTCATGTAGGACCTCAAGATAAGAGTAAAGGTGAAGCAAGGAATCAAGAGCACGAACCAACCCCCCCCCCCTCCCCCGCAAAACTCACAGTTTTTCTTTGAATGTAGGCACAATGACCATAACAGTAATGTTCACAAATACATACACGCAGCAAAATCGCTATCTTCATAACGATAAAGTTGCCAAACCCAAACACATCAAGCTAAGAAATACTTTACTCTCTCGCAACTATTCATTGCTTTTATTGCATTGGGCCAAATACTGCCTTCATCATCACACAAGGCTAAACACTCCCCCCTTTGCATGATACTAAGCACTGTCTCCATTTCTTGCATAAAGGCTTAGCATGGCCTTTCTTCGCATGAGATTAAACACTGTCTCCTTTCCTAGCATGAGGCTAAGCATTTCATCCATTACCGCATAAGGCTAAGAATTGCCTTAGTTGCATGATACTAAGCATTGTCTCAACCCTTCGCATAGGGCTAGGCACTGCCCTCACCTTGCATAAGGCTAAATCAATTCCTTTCTTTGCATGAGACTAACATTGTCTCCATTCCTTGCATAAGGCTAAATCAATTCCTTTCTTTGCATGAGACTAACATTGTCTCCATTCCTTGCATAAGGCTAGCATTTCCTCCATTACTGCATAAGGCTAAACATTGTCTTTCCTTGCATGAGACTAAGCATTGTCTCCACTCTTTGCATGAGACTAAGCATTTTCTCCACTCTTTGCATGAGACTAAACACTGTCTCCGCTACACTACATAAGGCTAAGCAGTATTTCCTTTCGTTATATGGGGCTAAGTGATGCCCTCATCTCACAAAAGACTAAGCCTTGTCTTGTCTCGTCCTTGCATACGACTGAGCATCACATGTTTCCTTTATCAACCAACCAACATATCTGCATCTTTGCTTTTCATGGGCTGAAACATAGCCGCACTGTCCAAGGCGGCATAGTCCAAAGGCACCATCCTCATAGCCTGAAGACACCATTTCATGACCTGAGGATCTCTCGAAACTGCACATGATTATTCAAAGGCGTCATAGTGCGGAGGCACCATCTTCATGGCCCGAAGACACTATTTCATGGCATGCGAATCCCTTATCATACGCTTCATGGCCCGGGACGTCATGGTCGAAGAACATCATCCTCATCATCCGAAGACAACCTTCATGGCCCAAAGGGACTTTGCATCATGTTTAAATTTTTGAAATAAACCGTATATATTCACGGGCATCATTTTTTAAGTTTTCTAGGTAACTGGGGAGGTAACCGTTCTATAAACAGGAGCAATCTTCGCCCCGATTTCTGTTCACATACTTTGACTACCTTCAAACGTAACCGGACAACCAGCAATTGACTATCTTTTACTCCATAACCTATCAAATATATGCCTTGTGATACACCCCGTAACGTCCAAAATCGCATTCATAACTCCACCTAAAATTATTTGTTACTTACAACACTATCCTACCCAAAAAGAACCTTTTCGAAACATACGACCACTCTTATAACAACTCCATCGATTTTGTTCACCGTTGGATCCGGAACTACACACAGCCTAATTCCCATAATACCAGAGATATGTAGGCAACTCAAGAATCTGGGTTCGGCCCCCATTTTCAAACCACATCATTGCCACACAATTCGGCCAAAATTGGTCATCATTTTCTTTACTCGATAACTTTTTCGTCATTCCCGAGTAAAGAGGGGCAGCTGTTGATACCCAATTTTGCCCTCATACTTTCCAAATAGTATATATATTTTCAAAAGGTAATTTTTGCCTCATTACATAATTTACAAGATTTATACAAATATTTTTATTATTTTTCCATGATTTTTAGAGCTTTAAAATTAATTGTTTGGCATTTAAACTACTTAAATATTTATTAATTATCCTTTCAAATTATTTGTGATGACATATCTATCCAAACTTTTTATTTACACCCACATATATGTTTTACAATATTTTTTTACTTCATGTAACATAATTATATTTGTATTTCTGAGTTATTTACATAATTTTGCAATAATAGCCTATATTCTAAAAATAATTGCGTTTATTATATTATTTATGCCAAAGTAGCATATTATATTTTTATAATATTGAGTAATTATTTTTAAAATAGTTTTACAGCATAAATATTATTTTTACCATTTATTAATAATTTATTTTAAAGGGTTTCAAGAGCTGGCCCAAACCAGGCTAATTTTCAGACCATAATTTGGCCCAACCCATTAGCCCGTTCATTTTAGACTTCAGAATCCCAAACCAAACAACTCATTTGCCTAACCCAACTTGGACCCGCTTCAAACCTGCCCACCTTCCTCTTAATTTTGGTCGTTGATCTCAAATGATAAACAGCCCGAAATAAAACCCTCACTCTCCTTATATCCCTACCCCAAAACCCTAGAGACCCATTCCTGACTTCAACCACCTCTACTCCCTCTGTCCCTCTCTTATTCTTTACAAACTCTAGCCACTGTATCTCTAAATTCTTTTTGAATTCGGCCCCAATATGGAATCCTTTCATGATTCTTTAACCTTATTCTACTACTACTCGTGTGTTCATGGTGTTACTTGTATTTACCTAACTTTGGTAAATGCTACCTTTCAAGACGGGCCTGATTTGGATCTAATTTTGTGAAGATCTGGTCGATGTTTCGTCTATATATACTCTACAATGAACGACTCTTGCATTTCTGACCAGATTCATGGCCATTGGACTCAACTAGGGTTTGAAATTTCGATTTCTCCTTTGCCGGTTCTATTATTGATTGCATGTGGTATTTTCTTTGCTTATTTGTGTTCGATCGAATACTTTCCATGTTTGTTTGTTCAATTTATACCACTATATAACCCATCCCCAATCTCTTCTTTAGACAGACCTCATCTTTACCATTACCACTACCATTACCGCGATTACACTCACTATTCTATTCTTTCACTCATTCACTTATTCTGATATACTCGAATATTTTTTGAAATTGTTGAATTCTTGGCCGGCTGGAAGCCAAGGCCATAATACTATTAGGACGACCTCCTCCAGTGCAAGCATTACTCGAAGCCTTTCTCAAGGCTCTTGTGAACTTTGAAGCATCGGGAATTTGGGGTTCCATTATCTTCTTTCAATTGCTGCTACTGAATCACTATCAATACTCTAAACTCCCCACTCTTTTCCTCGTCTAATTTTGCTACTGGTTAGTGTCCTTGACTCTTACAATTTTAACTCTCTCTCCCTTTCTAACTGTCTATAACATGTGTGTTCTGTGTGCCAATGTAGTTTAAACTTTTTGTAAGCATGATTCAGTTTTCCTTTCTATTCATGGATCCCTGATACTATATTGGCTTATTCTTTACTGTGATTATTTTTTCTTAACAATGCCATGTATTTCCGTGTTCTTTAGTAGTTGAATCCAGTAGGCTTCAGCACATGTAATATGCTTTCATTAAGGGAATGAATTACAGTCTTCTTAAGTGCTACTAAACTAATGTGTGTTCCCTACCTTGTCTTGTGTATCTATGTCTGTGTTTCAAACCTTGTCAAGTTATTCTTTCCCAACGTGATAAATTTCTGAGGCTATATTGATTAGCTAAGGCATGTTTCCATGCCATTTAAGTTCTAATGTATGTTTGATTTGTTAATCTTATGTCTTTAGAATTGCTTCTAAGGAAAATTTCTATGTTAGCTTCTCTCATCCCTAGGTAATTGATATGAGTGTTTATGCTCACCTGTACTATTCCTCTTAAGTGATATATATTCTCATGAGTTTAGGCACTGTTGTGGTCTATTGTAGACCATGCTACTAGGTTGTTGCTATACTGCTTGTCATCATGTTAGGCTCCCATATTAGATTTCTTGATGTGAAATTGCTATCCCTCTGACTGTAATTATTTTGAATAAGGCTCACTTGTTTAAAGTCTTTTCTGACTAATTCTGGCTAATACCTTGTGCTGAACTTGATTTCTGGAAACTTTGCATGTGTGTGTGTTTGTCCTGTTAAATCAATAGACATGCTTCTTAAGCGTCTTAATGTGTGACTATGTTTAGCATGCTACACCCTTTCCTTTGTTGAATGATTGCTCATTATGGTGTTAGTTTTCTATGTCAAACTTGCTATTTAATGTTGTCCACCTAGTTGGCATGTTCAAGCCCTCTTGTTCGACCAATCTTGTGTTCTTATGAGGTATCACTAGACTTTAGAGTTGGCAATTGGTTTCCATGTATGGTTCCTCCTTCTAAGCCTGGTAAGAGTTTGTGTGCGGCCCCGGGTTATGCAATTGATACACTCTCACATTTAAGGTGTTGGACCCGGGTCTACCAATCGTGTGAAAAGTGAGCTTGCTGAAGGCCCAGATGTTACTAGGTTATTTCTCTTTTGGGCCTGCTTTTTTTATTAGGCTTGTAGTCATTCACTATGTAATATTTGCACTTGTAGTCATTATTTTTCGCCTGTAATAATTTACAAACAAAACAAATGGGGAAATTAGTGAAAAGGGGTATAGGGTACTCTAATTCTCACATGAATGGGTAGAATGCATGCCTATAAGATCTATGTGGTCTATTTGTGATTTGCTTTACATGTTTTTAGTTTCATGTGTAGAAAGCATGCCTATATGATTCAAGCGCACACACCTCACTTAATTTGTCAAAACGTGTTATTTCAGGTATTTGCTATACATGTTTCCATGTCTACTACTTTGCACACTTAGACAACATGCCTATAGGATGCGATAGCACATGCCTCACTAATCAAAATAATCAATTGGTCCAATTGCTTCTATTACTTCAGTACACTGCCCATTTAGATATCGTGACTATAAGATTCTAAAATTTTAATCTAATATTTTTGTGGCTTATTATTCTGTCTACCTAGATAACATGCCTATAGGAATGAACATGATTAGTCTGAATTCAAATATCAATTATTAGAGAACATGTCTGTAAATACTAATACTCGCTTAGAAAGTATGTCAATAGGATCAAATTTGAGTAATTCTGAGTTTTCAATGGCTTTCACTACCGATTGCTTAGAGATCGTGTCTATAGGCTTATAACTTGTGATCTGTAATATAGATAATCGGAATAGTAGCACGGTCCATGAGATATTCTTAAACTGTGCAGTCATTTAGAAGCCCTGCCTATAGGCTTTAAACAACACCTCGATTCTGAAACTGCCTGCTGAAATCTCTCCCTGAACATTTGTTTCTTATTTGTAGAGGCTAACTTGGGCCTTTAATTGTCTTTACGTGAAGTCCTATCTATGTTGAAAGTCGCTTAGGTTTGTCATTTTTGAGCAACCTAAGTTGAGTCTAGAACCACACGAATAGAGGTCCAAAGCCTCCTGGACCATAGACATGGAACGGGTGGCGCACGCATAGGGTACGACTTACATCATCCTGCGCTCGAGAAATACGCTGCTTCAACCCTCGAATAAAAAAAATTAGAGACAAGAATCAGGGGATACACAGAGTTGTACTCACAAGTTTTATTAAAAAAAGAATTTTCCTTACATTTGTTTCGTGATTGCAGTTATTAATTTCCTTACACGAAATTTGTCACAAACAGTAAGCTAATCAAATCGAATTATAACGCCTTTAGGTAAAAAACTTCAACATAGTAATCGGGTGGCAAGAGATGATAGTCTGTGCCCGCTGAATAATATGAGCACCTCCTACTTAACGAGAGTTGCAAAGTATTATTTATGTTGCACGGGGTGATCCTTTAGGCTAAAAAACTTAGGACACCCCCCCCCCGTTTTTCCCTTACATGCTTGCTAAAGGATTGAGTCACTAAATATAGATCGACGCCTTTGTAATCCTTAGTGATCCTTAAATCTGTACCACTTATTCATATAGTTTGTTTTTCCTTATGCTGGTTAATGTTGTAATAGGACTTTCAACTTTCAAATATTTCTTTATGTGCTCGCCTAGTTTAATCATATAATCCACATAGTTTTAAAGTTCAGTCGGGACCAATAGTTATGGACCTCGAAGAGTGCCTAACACCTTCTCTTTGAGGTAATTTGAGCCCTTACCCAATTCTTGGTGACGTTGACTAGTTAAAACAGAGTTATTCGCAAATAGGTGCCCCAGCTCACCTTAAAAATCATTAGGTGGTGACTCTTCTCTTTAAATACCCATTTGAAAGAGTTGTCACACGTCGAAGCCCGCGTTCGCAAGAAAACGGGGCGCGACAACGAGAATCAATTCAAGAAGTTCATTCAAACGATGAAGAGTCTCTCAACCAATGTGCCATTAGTTGAAACTTTGGAACAAATACCCAGCTATGCAAAGTTTATAAAGGATTTCATGACAAAAAATCGGTCAATGGATTTTGAAACCATCAAAGTCACTCATCAAGGAAGTGCAGTTGTGCATTCAATGACTCCTAAGTTGGAGGATCCCATTGCTTTCACGATTCCTTGTACAAGTAGAAGTGCCGAGTTTTCAAAAGTTCTTTGTGATCTTGGGGCAAGTATCAATTTGATGCCCTATTTGGTCTTCAAGACCTTGGGAATTGGGCAACCAAGACCCACCTCTATCAAAATTTCATATGGCCGATCTACTATGAAAAGACCTATGGGAGTGATTGAAAATGTCTTGGCTCGTGTTGATAAATTCAATCTTTCAGTGGATTTTGTCATTCTAGATTGTGAAGTTGATTGTGAGGTGCCAATTATTCTTGGTAGACCTTACCTTGCTACGGGAAAAGCACTTTGTGATGTTGAAGCCGGAGAACATACATTTCGGGTTGGTGATGAAAAAGTGGTCTTCCATGTTTGTAAGTCCATACAGCAACCAAATAGCAATGAGGTGTGCTCTTTTGTGGACTTGGTTACTGATGTTATTGTTGATGAAAGAAGTGCTATGATCAATGTTGGTGATATGGTGGACACCGTCTTGCTCAAGAATGATGATGACGAGATGGATGGCTTCATGGAATATGTGAACTCTTTGCACAGAATGGGCTTGTATAACTATGCACCCCGAAAATTGTTCTTGGATCTTGAAAATAGGACAACTCCTTATACAAAGCTTTCTATTGAAGAGCCTCCTACATTGGAGTTGAAGCCATTGCCTCCACATCTTCGGTATGAATTTTTTGGTCCTTGTTCTACTTTACCGGTTATTCTTTCCTCTTATTTGACTAGTGTGCAGGTAGATTCCACTTCGGCGGTGCTACAAAAGAGGAAGAAGTCTATTGGGTGAACTTTGGCGGATATTCGGGGGATAAGCCCCATATTTTGCACGAATAAGATCAACTTGTAGGAGGGTTCCAAACCATCTATTGAACATCAAAGAAGACTCAATTATTCTATGCAAGAAGTTGTCAAAAAGGAGATTATCAAGTGGTTGGATGTCGGGGTTGTCTACCCCATCTCCGATAGTTCATGGACTTCTCTGGTTCAATGTGTCCCAAAGAAGGGGGGCATGTCGATGGTCACCAATGACAAAAATGATTTTATTCCTACAAAACGGTGACCGGATGGAGGTTGTGTATGGACTATGCAAGCTCAAAAAATTCACAAGGAAGGATGATTTTCCACTTTCTTTCTTAGATCAAATGCTCGATAGAATGGCAGGTTGTGCGTTCTATTGCTTTCTTGATGGGTATTCGGGCTACAATCAAATTCTTGTTGCTCTGAAAGATCAAGAGAAAAAATATTTACATGTCCCTAAGGTACTTTCGTCTTCAAGCGGATGCCATTTGATTTGTGCAATGCACCCATAACTTTTCAAAGGTGTATGACGGCTATTTTCACGGACATGGTGGAGGACTACCTTGAAGTTTTCATGGATGACTTCTCGGTGGTTGGAGATTATTTTGATGATTGTCTTGCAAATTTGGATAAAGTATTAGCAAGATGTGAAGAAATAAATTTGGTGCTCAATTGGGAGAAGTGTCATTTCATGGTCGAGGAAGGCATTGTCCTTGGCCACAAAATCTCAAAGAATGGAATTGAAGTTGACAAGTCAAAGATTGAGGTGAATTCTAAACTTTCACCTCCAACTTCGGTAAAGGGTGTGCGGAGTTTCTTAGGCCACGGGGGTTTCTACCGACGCTTCATCGAAGATTTCTCTAAGGTGGTGAATCCATTGTGCAAGCTTCCTGAGAATGATACTAAGTTCAACTTCAATGATGATTTCATAAGAGCTTTTAAATTGTTGAAGTTCAAGTTGACAACTAATCCCATCATCACCGCTCCAAATTGGAGTGTCCCTTTTGAACTCATGTGTGATGCAAGTGATGTAGCGGTTGGGGCTGTTTTGGGGCAACAGATCAACAAGATTTTTCATCCGGTCTACTATGCTAGTAAGACCATGAATAGTGCCCCAGTCAACTGCACTGCTACAGAGAAAGAGCTCCTTTCCATTGTCTTTGCAATTGAGAAGTTTCTCCCGTACTTGGTGGGTGCAAAGGTCATTGCCCACATAGATCATGCGGCACTTCATTATGTTATGAGCTAGAAGAACTCCAAAGATCGGTTAATGAGATGGGTGCCTTTTGTTGCAAGAGTATGATATCGACATCCAAGATAGAAAAGGGAGTGAAAACCGAGTGTCGGATCACTGGTCTCGTTTGGAGGAGGGGAGGCTACATGATGGCCTTGAAATCAATGACTCCTTCCGCGATGAGCAACTCTTGGCTATCAATGAAAGAGGTGTCATGGTTTGCGGATCTAGCAAATTTCCTTGTGCGTGGAATCATCCCGAATGAGTTTTCTTCAAACTAAAGGAAGATACTCAAACCGGATAGTCAAGATTATTATTGGGATGAACCATACCTCTTCCGGATTTATACGGATGGGGTGATTAGAAGATGTGTACCGGAATAAGAGCAAGGTGAAATTCTTGGGGCTTGTCATTATTCACCATATGGAGGTCAACATAGTGGAGCAAGAACGGCGCGCAAAGTGCTAAGTTGTGGTTTCTATTGGCCCACTCTTTACAAGGATTCTAGTGAGCTAGTGAAAAGATGTGATGAATGTCAATGGGCCGGTGAAATCTCAAAGAAAAATTAAATGCTTCTCAATGCCATTTTAGAGATTGATATTTTTGATGTGTGGGGTATTGACTTATGGGTCCTTTTGTGAGTTCTTGTGGAAACACCTACATCTTGGTCCCGGTGGATTATGTGTCCAAATGGGTTGAGGCCGCTTCTCTACCCAACAATGAGGCGAGAAGTGTGGTGGTGTTCTTGAAGAAGAATATTTTCACAAGGTTTGGTACTCTGCGGGAAATTATAAGCGATGGGGGTCACATTTTTGCAACAAGGCTTTCGACACTTTACTTAGCAAGTATGGTGTTACTCATAAAGTCACGACTCCCTATCATCCACAATCTAGCGGTCAAGGGAAGTTTCCAACCGGAAGATAAAGAGTATTTTGTCCAAAACGGTGAATGCTAATCGGGCGGATTAGGCCAAGAAGCTTGATGATGCACTATGGGTTGATCAGACGGCTTACAAAACACCTAACGGAATGTCACCATATGGGTTGGTGTAGCACAAGTACATGTGCACTCTAAAGAAGTTGAATCTTGATTGGGATGTAGCTGCTAACTTGAGGGTTGCACATTTTACTGAATTGGATGAGTTCTGGTACAATTCTTATGCAAGTTCGTCCTTGTACAAAGAAAATATGAAATATCCTCATGACAAATACATTTGGAACAAAGATTTCAAGGTGAGCGATCTTATATTGTGGTTTAACTCAAGGTTGAGGATGTTTCTCGGGAAGCTAAAGTCTAAATGGAGTGGTCCTTTTGAAATTGTGGGTGTGACACCTTCTGGTGCATTGGACTTGAAGAAAAAAAGCAATGAAGTATTCCGAGTCAATTCTCACCGGGTGAAGCACTACTTGGGAAAAGTTGGATATAGCCACGTGGTCATTCATTTCAATTAATGGTATTCTGCGTCGTGCCGCGACTTTAAATCAGGCGCTTCTTGGGAGGCAACCCATGTTTCTTTTCTTTTTCCTTTGGTAGTTAGGTGTTAATTTTGTTCTAACTTGATTTGAAGTGTGACACATGGCTCAGTGTGACTTAGATGAACTGTGGACAAAAATGTGGCTAAGTGTTGAAAGAAGTGTGAACCGCAGTTGCTTTGTGCAGACCGCACAATTTGGAATGTCGTAGCAAAAGAGCCATACGGCCGCACAATTATCTTACGGACCGCACAAATGAGAATTGGAAAATATAAACTCTCAGAAGTTTGAACCTGTCAGAGAAAAGGTTAATGTGTGACCACAAGTGAAATTTGCGACCGCACATGAGATCTGCGACCACACACAAAATTGTGCGGACATCAGATGAGATACTGAAGATAAAGCTCCACGTAACAGAGTGCGAACCGCACATGAAAATGTGCGGCCGCACTTGACCTTCTTCCCCCTTCACAAACCATAAGTATAAATAGAAGGGTACGGGAAAGGGTTACAGTTTTCAGCACAAAATAACACTCTCTTGAAAATTCTTGGTGAATCTATCTCTCCACACACACAACATCTTTGTTCACTCATTCATCTAGTATGCTTCAATTCCTTGTTAATCTATTTATTTTAATTTGTAGATTTTTTGTCATTTTTAGGCCATTTGTCAATAAAATTAAATTGTGCATTCATATGGGGGTAAATCTGTAATGGGTTAACTAATACATGCTCTACGGGGACTGGTTCAACATATTTGCATGCCTCTATATTGTTGCCATGTCAAAATTTACAAAAAATTACAAAACCTAGATAGAAAAAAATGGGTTGTTCGTAATTTTTGAATTCTGCAGCCACACCTGAAATTGTGCGGTCCAAAGATTGAGATTTTAGGGCAACATAGCGAAAGAAGGGATCTGCGGCCGCAAGATAAAATGTGCGGACCGCAGATTTCCCATCGCGGTCGTAGAACAACCCTTTTACTGTCATCAGACAGTCTATACTATTTGACTCAAATGTGCGGCCACAGAACAGCCCTTTTACTGTCATCGGAGAGTCTATACTTTTTGACTCAAATGTGCGGTCGCAAGTCTAATTGTGCGAACCACATAAAATAGGTTGTGGCCGCATATCAACCAATTCATTGTCATCAAAGGGTTGGCAATTTTGGGGATTCAGAGCTGCGGACCGCACTTCACTTTTGCGAACACAAGACAAAATTATGGGATCCGCAAGTCCAAATCTGCGGCCGCATGAAAATTGTGCGGACCGCAGATCTAGTTTCCTGCAAGCATGCTTTGTATGTGTACCCTCACAGCTTCTTCTGGTTTATATCTTACTTACATGTCTCATGGGTATGTTTGAACATTGAATTGCAACTAACAATCAACTTTGCTTGATACAAACAATGGTTTGATCTAGGGGACGAGGTGGCGCATCTAAAGGGAGGGGTTAAACTTCTCGGGGTCAAGGCAAGAGTGCCTTACCTCTTGGCCAAAAAAATACAATTACAAAGAAAGCTACAGCCGGCATCGGGAGAGGTGAGGACCTCTCTGAGACGAGCTCATATGTCCTGTCTAAGGAAGCATCCGAGGGAAATTCAGTCTCTATTAAGAATCAGTCGGCCGTATAGTCAAGGTTGCAAAGGAGATACCAACTTAGGAATGAGCCATCCTTAAATCATAGCATTTTCGAGGACTCAGAGAGTGCTAGTTAGGCTTCTTAGCTATCAGCTACACCTGTACTTGAGGCACAAGATACACTAGTTCAGGATATCCCCGATGATGGCAGAGGGGGAGATGCTAGAGCTGCGGCCTTGAAAGGTCAAAGAAGAAAGCGGTTTGGGAGGCTGGTTGGTCAGCTTGGCTGCCTTTACCAGCTTTCCTTCATGGTGGCTAGTAAGGTTGCTAATTCGCGAGCGATAGTTTCTATTGAAAGATTTGGAGAGGTACAACCTAGCGGTGTTGAGACATTTCAGGGAACGCAAGGGGTGGATCTGGTTCACTCAAAGTGTAGTGGATGCCAAAGAGTACCGGGTTCGGGAATTCTATCCAAATGTGGCTCACATCAACACGTACTTGAGCTTCAATGATGTTGAGCCAGGGGAATATTTGGAGAAGTATGCATTGGGAGATGCAGCCAACCTTGGTTAGTAGAGATTCTAGCAACACCAGGGCCACCACCTCCATGGATTGCCGTTGGGGGTTCCTATCCACCGGAGCACTCTCAGTTTCGAGGCGAAGGGGTGGCAAAACTTTATCTACAACAGATTGGACCCGATCCAAAATGAGACTTACCTACTGATTCCTCAGGCAGTTCTGGTTTGTTATATTATGGCCGGGTACCCTATCAATGTGGGGGGCATGATTTCGGCCAACATATCAGTGTTTGCTCGGCAATATGAGTCGTCCTACTCGTATCAAAACACTATTACAGAGTATCTCACGGATGCAAGGGCAGAGCCGAGGGATTATGACACAAAGGTGAGGCCGAAGAAGCCTTTTACATGGTGTTCATTGATAGATGAGAACAATCCAAAGAAGAAAGTTCAGCCTTCTGCCCCCGTGGCCAGTCTGATGAGCCAGCTATGGTACCTGCTGAGGCAATTGATTTTCCATCCACTTTAGTCGAGTCGTCCTCCAGTGCCGCATCTATGCCTCCTCCATCATCCACGACCCCTACTGCAGTTCCTGCCACAACTCCTATCTCGACTTTGAAAAAAGTGCATATGCCTACTGCCCCACTTTTTGCGTTGCGAGTCTCCCAGGCATTAGCGATTCTCAATAACTGGATGCAGACAGCCACTGCAAAAGTTGTTTGACTTATCCAGCACTATTGCAACCTATTCTTTTGTTCAGGTACCTCAGATTCCCTCAACAATTGAAGAGACATTGAAGAAGCTCCTAGAGAACCAGAACACTATTATGGCTACCTTGGTACAACAAGGATCAGTGATCGAAGAGCTGGGAAAAGAAGTAAAGAAGATGATAAAGTCCCAGGCTAGCAAGAGCTCGGTGGACAAGCTCTAGAGATAGGTGACCAGTCTTGCTACAGCTGGAGATATCCCCTTTGACATGCTGATTGACCCACACAATTCAGGCCCTGATCCTACAATACCAAAAGCACTAGTGGCACCCACTGGCTAGCTTGAGGAGCTAGACCTTGCTGTCGACACTACCGAGGTGGTGCATCAGATGCTCACCAACCCAGCCACACCCAAAGTTGAGGATGATGAGAGTCAATTGGATGAGCCTGCGGGGGTGACATTGATGGGACACAAAGATGTCCAAGGAGCCATAGGGAGTTTTATTCACTCTTTCCCCTCTTTTACTCTTAACATTAGCCTAAGATTGATACGTCGATGAAGTATGCACCATCTCATCCAAAAATATCACACACCTCCACATAAGGCGTAGTCATGAAGTTCTCACTGACAAGTTGATTCACTACACATTGGTTGGTTGTATTGATCCCTCGATAGAAAATTTGTTGAATCATGTTCTCCGTCATATCATTGTTGGGAAACTCTTTCACCATTGTTCTATATCGTTCCCATATCTCGTGTAGTAGTTCATTAGGACCTTGCTTGAATGCTAGAATTTCATCCTGAAGTATAGCCATGTGCCTAGGAGAGAAGTACTTAGATATAAATTTCTCCGCCAATTCATCCCAAGTTTGAATGGAATGGTTTGGAAACTGTTCCAACCAATCTAAATCTTTCCCCCATGGAGAGAAGGGAAAAATCCTTAGCCTCAAAGCATCCCCAGAGACATTTGTTTGTTTACTCCCCCAGCACGTATCTACAAACCCTTTCAAGTGTTTGTATGCATTTTGACCTGGTGCACCGGTGAAGAACCCTTGTTGCTCGAGCAAAGTGAGCTTCAGTTGGTTATTTAAAAGTTGCCCGCCCTAATACGGGGAGGGACTATTGCACTTGCAGACTCTTCATTCGGCAACACCTGGTATGGACCCGCTTGTGGTGGAGGTGGAGGTGGAGCGGGCACATTGTCATGAGGCACTCGGCCTCGTCTATTGGCTTGAGGTTCAAGAGGGACCTCATCCATTTGATCATCCTCAACATCCATACCCCCCAAAGCTATGTTTCCGAGCTCATTGTTTTCCATGATTACACCTACAACTTCTCAAACACGTAACTAACAAGGAAGGGAAAGAAGATATTACAAAAACACACCTAAATATATAGCTAACACCGTTTTTAACTCCCTGAAAACGGCGCCAATAATTGATCTCGTCCAATTCACACGTCAAATCAAGGATATAAAACGGTCGATTGCAATAGTAGTACCCAACAAGAGTCGGGGTCGATTTCCACAGGGAGCTATATATGGGGGTTAGGAGTATATATTGTAGTACGTGAGTTTGAACTACCTTAATTTATACTTCATAAATTGAGTTTGTTTCAATGTCTATTTTAAACTATGATTGCAAAGTTAAGAAATAAAACTAAGATAATTATTTTTGTTGTTTTTCAAGTTTTATAAAAAGCCTAGGGCTATGACCATCACCTAAGTGTTTGCCTAGTGTGATATAAACCTTAATGCTTGTTTTGTTGACCGGGGTGTATTATAGCTATCAACCCTCAATTATGCACTCAATACCTCTCGGTCAGTGAGTGATTTTGCCCGATTTGGCTTTCTCAAGTCCAAATGGGTATTGCACAAAGCGGTTGATAAAAGCTCAAGTCAGTTTCTTACTATCTTTACGTTGAACCTTTAATTGGGTTGATCAATCTCTCGATTGACCTGATTCCTTGTTAGCCAAGTTTTCCTAGACTAAGTCTCTCTTTCTCAAGTAGAGACTAAGTCATATAGGCATGAACTAATGTTTGAAACCATTAATTCCACAAATCCAAGAATGAACAAGGCTATGTAATAACCACCCAATCATAAACAAGCACTAAATTAGATACCCATAACGTTTATACACTAGGGTTGTGTCACAACCCTAGTAAAAATCTAGCTACTCATGCTTGAAATCGAAGAAATAGAAGAAGTAATGCTTACTAAACTCATATTATAAAATAAAATGATAAAATCTATGTTAAAATATCCCCAAATATAGAAAACTACTAAAAGAAGAAAAAAAAGGGCTACCGGAGTTGTTGATGTCAAAAGTTGACCTAATTTTGTGAAACTCGTCTATTTATACAGGGCTGAAAATTTTGAAAAAAATGCCCTTCAGGAGGTTCTACGGTCAGACAATTCCATATGCGATCTGCAGAAGTCTTCATCTCATAGGAGTTAGGATTCTACAGTCGCACAATTCTCCATTGTGGCCGCGAGAAAATGTATTTGCGGTCCGTAGATTTATTACTGCGGCTGCAATCTGATCCTCTGCGGCCGCAAGGAACTATTTTTGCGGTCGCACAATTCTTGTGGGGTCTGCAATTTTGAGGGACTCTGAACTTGGAAATTTGCCCATCCTCTGAAGTTGGTCCCCAGCTCTTCATTTGTTGGAACACAATTCCTGTGTGGTCCGCCTCGGGTGGAATTCTATGGTCCACACTTTGTAAGCTCTTATGCATTTTGTTGCCTTATGGTTTGATTACTCCTTTTTGAGTCGGATTTCATCTCAGGAGTCCAGCTTCCAACATTCCTGTAATTTTGCACATTTCATCAGTTTCGAGAATAAAATTAAACGCTTTTAGACTAAAACAAAAGCTAAAAGGCTAATAAATAGTCAAAATCATCACTTATTAGTTGCACACCAGTAAATATGAATCAAGTCCAAACCATTTTGATACACGTCTGAAACCCACATGATCCCCCGGGGCTCCACACAAAATATGCAAACAAGTCTAGAAACATCATATGAACTTACTCACGAGATATAAACACTAATATAATATCCAAAACCATCAACCGGACACCAAAATGCATGGAAATAATAGTGAAGCTCAAGAATCGCTAAAATCACAACCAAGCATCTGATTCCCACCAAACCAACTCGGAATGACACCAAACATTACACACAAGTTTCAAATGACAAAACGGACCTATTCCAAGTCCTAAAATGAAAATTTGAACCCAATAGCCACAAAGTCAACCCATGGTCAAACTTAAAAAATTTATAAACCTTCAAATTGTCAACTTTCGGCAAAAGGATCCAAATCAACCTAGGAACCTCCAAATCCACTTTCAAACAGGCGCCTAAGTAAATCACCATACAAACCTATTGAAACTATAAAAAATACCGTTCCAAGGTCGTTTTCACAAAAGCCAAACCTCGGTCAATATTTCCAACTTAAGCTTCTAAACTAAGAACCAAATATTTAGAATCAATCCAAAAATTTTGTGGAACCAATCCAGCCATCCCCGTAAGGCACATATCCACAAATACACATCCGGAATGCTTATAAATGAAAAACATGGCTCAATTACACTAAACGGCCGGTCATGTCATTACATTCTCCCCCTCTTAAACAAACATTCATCCTCGAACGAGCCAAGAGCCGCTCTAGAACCATCAAGTCACCATATAACCTTACCACACACATAGATACGGGTGATACAACGTCACCACAATCCATATAATCCCATCAACACCATCTCGACTGAATTATTCCTTCTACCTTAACCGATAAGACTTATTTCTACACCCAGACCTCCACCTAAGACCTGATTATCTCATATACATCTCTATCGACCCCAACTAGCTGCAACATATCATAATACCTTCACAAGGAATAATCACACATTGTAACTCATCGTTCGTATGCCCATACCAACATCTCCAACCACAATAGCTGCCCATTACTAAACCTGATACTGAAAAATAGCTTTATATCATTAATACATTATTCCAGACCTTCACAACACTGCTAATGATGTAAGAAACACATGAAAACTCATAACCATTTACCCAACCAACAAGTCAAAGGTTTCTCTCGCCCGAAAGGAATCAACTCCAAGCTCCAAATTGATCAATGAAATTCTTATCCAGACATACCTTATCCAAGTCCGATAAAACAAATTCCAGGTCCAATGATCTCATCTCATCCAATACAGGCTATTTGACCTACAAGCCACACCAAACACCACCTAGTCACGTACGTCACAATCTGTACCCTACAAGAAGAATGCAACTGAAGATGGAAGGAGAAACACATGAGAGAACTATCCAACAAGTCCAACAGGTACAACTTCCCATAGGCACCATACTAGGAATCCATCCCACAAGGAAAAAGTAAAACACACAAAATAACCAAAAAGGATCTCATCCTAACATAACTCGACTGCGACACGTAGTCAGGCCTTGATCCACATGAAAACACGAGGATCCTATCCTCTACTTGGAATCACAAGTAGGATAAGCATCCCATCAAACGAAACCTTTCACTAACTCAATCTCGTAGATCAAAACTGCAATACACAACAGACTCCCTATTATTGTAGAGTACCTCAACCGCAAGTCATGGCCAACTCATCCCAAACTCACATCCAAAATCTAATAAGACCCCCGATAGTGACCCAACAAGAACGATAGACACGGACTACCACAATAGAATCCCCAACGGGTGTAGACACATAAACAAAGGTACTCATGAATCACAAGGCATATCCAAACATGAAGTAGAATAGGACGACACATACAAATAATTAGGACCCATATCAAATAAAACTAATGTATCTCTATGAAAAATAGGAATAATACCTGTAATGACATCATCTAGCGTAGTGGCCTAAGCCCTACCAAGGAAAGCATAACAACGGTCCTGACTTCCCCCTTAAGGACGCCTTCTACCCATTTGTCCCCCATATCTAGCTGGCTATGTATGTGTAGTAGCAACCGGAGTGGAAACCATAGCTTGGGTACTCTGCTGAGGTATACCTGCCCGGAGTCAGGGGTAATCTCTCACTATGTTCCTGATATCCCCACACTCAAAGCAATCTATTTGCTGATGTGGCTGTGGGAACTGTCTAGAATGAGTGCTCTGAGACCCATGGATAACTAGAGCACCACATGAATCCTGAAGTGCAAACTGAATTGGATGATCAACAAAACCTCTACCATGATGTGTCCTGCCCCAATATAAGGACCAGTAGATTCTCCAGGTCCACGAGGCTTCTTAGCCTGAGGGTCTATGTAATGAACTCCCTCAAAAATAGATCAGTGAACTAAGACCAAGTAAGTGGTGTTGCGCGAGCTAGCCTACTCTCCTAATAAGTCTACCACCACCTATATGTCGGCCCCGTCGACTGGAAAGTAGTAAGGTCGACCCCACTCAACTCCACTATGCCTATAGTATGCAGAATAGGGTTACACTTGTCTAGAAAACCATGTGCATCCTCAGAATCTGCGCCACTGAAAGTAGGAGGAAAGTACTTGTTGAACCTATCTAACCTCTTCTGCTCCTTTTCTGACGTGGCTGGCCTGACCTGAGGTTGAACCATAATCACGGTTGCACCGGTATAACACCCAGAGCCTGGCCAACACGAGCCCGCTACTCTAGAGTATGTGTAGTGGGAGTCTGGACCCCTCGCCCAGCCTGAGAGTAGCTGGTGCAATTAGAATGGGGATACCGAGGCCTGTGAACGGAACATGTATACCTTGAAGTCTCCAACAACTCGGCACAACTCTCTAACAACCGGTGTGATCTAAGATACCTAGATCTGCACAAAGAATGTGCAAAAGCGTAGTATGAGTACACCACAGTCAGTACCTAGTAAGTATCAAAACTAACCTCGGTGGAGTAGTGACGAGGTTCAAGTCAAGATACTTAGTAGTCAAATAACATGTTAAAAAATATCAAAGACTAGCAATCATAAGAATAACTGGAAGCAATAATGGATATCTTATCAAATCAAGTGATAGTATTTTAATACATATTAGGCTCAGTTTCAACAATAAGTCATCTAATAGATCCGCACACATATGGCACTTCCTGCCCACATTGTCAATCACCCTCGCATGGTAAAGACCTTGTGCTACAGCATAAGTCAGATCGCACAACAAAGACCTTGTACCACATCATAAGTCACATCGCACGGAAAAGACCTCATGCCACAATATAAATCTGATTCCGTATCAATTAACCATAACACGTTCCAGAGAAATATCAAGATTCAAATAAAGTAATGCATAATAACAACTTTCTTTTTATTTCAATCTTGTACGCTACCAGCAATTCCATAGAATATGATGTTGCAACTCCATGTAGGTGAATTCATCTTGTCAACTAAAACATTAAGTAATAACAAAGGCATAGATTGACATGTTAGAAATTACACAACAATTCATGTATAAAAGCATGAACACACAAAGAAATCATAAGCATAAACAAGAATACCCCACTTTCACCGTCACACCAAAATCATGAATAAATGCACCAGACTATCACATAGCATCCCAACATAGCCACCCTTAACTCACCGCGTGCGTAACAGTAAAGTAAATGTCCACTTACCTTGTCTCTCCATATGTACATACTAGATATATAGTCGACCTTGTCTCGCCACATGTACAATACCAATAATAACAATAGCATAGCAGAAACTTTGTGCCAAAACTCGAATAATCCGCCCAACAAGTCCACATGTGCTGTAATCATAACAACACAACATGCCAACAACTGTCACCAAGACATAAATCCACAATCAACCAACGCAGTGCACAAGGACATTTCAATAAGAAAATGTAGAATGTGTGTTCAATATATAAGCATAAAAACTAACTGAAATTAGCAACAATCTCTCAAACGTCCAACCTGGCCAATTAAGGAATTACAATCCTAAGACATGATCTTTAGCATGGAACATAAACTCAAGTAAACAACCTAAGTGAAAACATGTAGTGTATGGATCTCTCTATCAAAACAAGGAAATAAGAGCAACCTTAGGTCAAATCCGATCATAAATCACACATGCAACTCATCGCCTCGTGTACACGTCAGTCACACATCCCACACATAAGAAATTAAGCCAAACCTAACAGGTATATCCCCCACAAAAAGTTAGGCAAGATACTTACCTCAATTAGCCCCAATCAATACTCTAAAATGCTTTAAAATTCACCTATGTTCGGCCCACATCTGACTCAACTGCAAGAGAATTCAATTTTAATTAATAAAGTTAAGATCTTTACACATTTTCCAAAAAGTTAACAAAAGTCAACCCTGGGACCGCCCGATCAAAATCCAAGTGACAGGGTAGATCTTGACTACCCTTAACCCCACAAATACAAATATGTGTTCGGTTTTCAAATTCGAGTTCAAAGCGACTCTCAATCTTAAATTTTTATTTTTTAAAACATAGTGAAAAATCTCCAACAATTCCTTTCAGATCCCATGATTTTGATGTTAACATTCATAAGAAATCAAGTTAAAATATTGAAATTGAGTCAGAATAACTTACCCAATATCTAGATGTGAAAATACCCTCCAAAAATTGCCTCCCACCAAGTCTGGGGCTCAAAATGTGATAAAATGAGACTAAGTACTGAAATCCCATCCTTTTTTTCAGTTGTGGATGTCGCAAATGAGACCTAGGGTTTCGTAAATGCGATCTCTGGAAAATGCGAGAAATGCATCACAAAAGCAAACCCTGAGCATCCCTGAGAATGCCGCAAATGTGACCCATACTTCACATTTGTGAAGCCTATCCCTTTTGCAAATGTGGAAAATTGGTCGCAAAAGTGACATGCCCCAGCCCCCTTATTGCATTTGTGAGGCTAGCTTTGCAAATACAAATTCTTCCACCGACAGTCCCCTTCGCAAATGCAATATGTATTTCACAAATTCGGTATTCGCAAATGCGATAACTGCAGCACTTGCACACCATCATATATGAATCAAGTCCAAACTATTCTTAAACACGTTCAAAACTCACCCGAGCTCCTGGGGCTCAACACCAAATAATAACACAAATACAACAAAAACAAAATTAATAAAAGTTGGAATGAATATACCAAATGCCGATGTATAATTGATGTTGATGGAAAAAAATGCTCCAACTCATAGTGTAGTGCCAAGAAAAAATATGCCACTGAATACTTGATGTTGATGCTTGAAAAGTTATACCAAACTAATTGAGTGCTAGAACGTTAATTACAAGAGACAGAGAGAGATAGAGAATTAGAGAAATATGTGAGTTTTGTGTGAAAATTGAAAGAATGGGATGGTGTATTTATAGTTTTAAAATGAAAATGCCTAATTTTTGCTCTTGTCTTTTTCTTCTACATTATAATTTTTAGGATTATTATATGTGTAATTTTAGGCTTTTATAGTTATATTATGTTAAATAATTTGATAAGGGGTTAGGAGATTGGGTTTTATAATTTTTAAAGCAAAATTGGCCCAAATATTGGACCAAAATCGGCAGCCCAAGACCCGGTCCATATGATTTGGCCTGGAACACTTTAAAATTACTTAGTTTTATTTAGTTTACAAAGATTAAATCTCACTCATCCATTCTCTCATGATCTAACGACTCTCATTCACTCCCTATCCCTAGTATTTAAAGCCTAGAATAGCCAAATTTCGCCTCATTTCCCTTATTAATCTCCCCCTTTCTTTTCTTCTCTCTTCTATTTCTCCTCTCTGCCGCACCACTCACTACCTCCGTCCTCTGCCACCGGAAATCACCCACCGGCGGCGGTCGTCGTCCAAATCACCCCAAAATTTCACTACTTCTTCCTCTCAACCTTCTCTCCATGAATCCAAGCCTCAAAACCTTCAAATCTCTGCCAATCTCCATAGATTTACCTAAATCTGTAAAAAAAAAAAACCTAGCAACCTCCGCCTAAAAATTTCTCGAGTTTTAACCTTCCACACCCTGTAATACATACATAAACGTATACGTTTTATTGAGATCTTTCCTTTCCTACCCGTTGTCACCGGCCAGCCACCCTCACCACCGACTCGCCACTACTACTGCACCACTCCTCATCTGCTTTAGCCTAATTCTGACCCAAGAACACTCATTTCCTTTTGGTATTACACCAAGTTTATTGAATTTGGTGTCTACCGAAATGAAATAAATGTTCCATGGTCGGGAAGCTACTTCTTGGCATCTCATACGTCTTCTCGTGGCTCGAACAGATTCAAGCACGCTCATTAGGTATAACCGTCATCTCTTTACTTAATTTTTGATTTTTTAGTAGTAATAGGCTAGTTCCTGATTTTAATTTTAGTTCCTCATTTTAATTTTTCTATTTTGGTTTGTTGTTGTTAATTAGAGTTTCAAGTTAGATTTATTTAATTAGTTATCTCTAATAAGCTTAGTTGTTTGTCAGATTGTTATTGGTCAAACGTGATTTTTAGGGTAGTAGTTAAATCTTTTAGTTAGTTAGTCGATTATTTAGTTGTTGAACGTCGTCGTCCGATTGTTAATGATGCTTGTCTAGTTTCTGTTTTGAGCATTAGCTTGTGAATTCAGTTGTTTGTTCTATTTTAGTTTGCACAAATCAATTTGTTTTAATCTAGTTAGTTTGAGCTTTAGTTCTATTTGAAGTCTTATTTCTATTTTTTCAATTCTTTGTTGTTTGAGTTTGATTTGGTTCAAAATAAATAGGGTGGTATTGAGGTTGTTAAAATCTGAAAGTTTAAATGGGTTTGATCATGACTTAGGGTACTAGTGGCTTACTTTTTACTAGTAAGGTGGCTGAAATGATTTTTTTTTTTCCATGCTTCTGACATAGCAGATTTTCAGACTGTCCTTTCACTTTTTGAACAACCTTTGAACAGTGTTTAGCACACAAAGTTAGTCCTTTTTGGACAGACTTTTGGTGAACCAAAATCTGTCCAAAAGTAACTTTTTTGGCCTACTTAAGGGCTGCCCTTTCCTCACTTTACGGACACTCTATCTTACATTGAGAGATCATCTCTTACACTCTAAAAGTACATATATTCTAAGAAAAAGTCACCAGCGTAATACATATAGTAAGCTAAAATTTCAGAGCTTTGTGGGTATTATTTGAGTGCAAAAACCTTAAGAAAAATAGAAACATCCCTTGGGAAATTTGTGAAGTTGATAGCTACTAGTTTCAAGCATCTTTATTGAGTTTTCTGGGTTGTTTTAACACTTGAGTTGATGTTGTTTCTACTTTATTTGCTGCTGAATTTCTATTGTTGTATTGTTGTATTTTATTATTCTACAAACCAGGTAACTTTTAAATTCTTATATTTCATATTTTTTATGATAAAAAGAAGGATTTGATCCCGATTTGATTGATGGAACATGCTAGATCTTATTTGGTAAATATATTAGAAACTAGTTAAATTATCGTTTCTTCTTTATATATGTAATTGAAATTGCATTCTATCAAGTTTACTTAGTTTAAGGAAAAGATAAAGGCCTCATTTTTAACGATGTTTGTTTAGTTTGGGATTTTTTATGTGAGCTACTTTTAATTAAGGTTATTTATAATTATCTAGTAAAGACTTCTAGCTTCAAATGTTTTGATGCTTTAAATTATAGTTAACATAATGTTATAATATAGTTCTTGTCTTTAGCATTAAAGTATTATCATTTTGGAGCTTTTATATTTAGTTGCGGTTGTAATTATGAAAGTGAATTCAAATGCTTAAGGTGTTTATGTTGTTAATGAGTTTGTAATCTGATTGGTATCATGTTGGAGTAAATGAGTAAAAATACTATGTTAGTCCTTAAAAAATAGTTGATTAAGGAGATAAAAGAGCAACTATAATAATTAGCATGAATGTTTCTTTTTTATGAAAAACGATTTTAGTTTGGACTTTAACGTGAGAAGCAATTTGGGCTTAGAAGAATGCTTGTCTCTTTGTGTTGTCTTGGTCATTGAGGCTCTTACGCAACATGAGTCAAATAAGCTAAAATCTATAGGCCCAATTAAAATAGAAAGAGCTGGGCTTTTCTCTAAAATCAATAAATTGTCTTTTAGTAAATAAAATAAGTAACCCAAAATCATGAAGGTTTAACATAAGTTTACCCGGGTTTAACTTCACGAATCGCTTATTTAGAAAGATGTTTAACATTCAATAAATTACTTCAATAATATTTTAGTTACATTTTAGTTTAATTATTCATTTGCTAAAATCGCGGATTCGCTTGTGTAGCGTGATGGTTGACTTTAATTAATTTTCAAAATTTATTTTCTCAAATGTAGTAATTTCTCAAAATAATTTATTGTCATGATTTTGGATTCGCTTGCGAGGCGTGATTATGATAAGTTAATCAATTTTGTTTCGATCACACGTCACTTGCGTATCATGATTATAACAACGAGTATTATCTAAATCAATCTTTAATAATTCTAAGCAACAAAAGCGGATATAGGCGAAACATGAAAATCCAATAAAACACATTTTATCCAAAAATAATATAAGCCAAATGTAGTTAATAAAGTGACTGTGCTAGAATCACGGGACTCGAGAAATGCCTTACACCTTCTTCTCGGTCAACAGAATTCATTACTCGGACTTTATTTTCGCAGACCAATAATAATAGAGTCAAACCTTTCTTCAACAAGGGATTCGAATAAAAGGTGACTTGGAACACCCAAAATCAATTCCAAGTGGCGACTCTATAAATACAATAATCCCTACTCAAATTTGTCACTTCATGGAAAAACTCTTTTAACCCACATAACACACATATATCTTCTTTTGGGGTAAAAAAAGGGTGTGACATAAAATAGGGCCAAAGTATATATGAACAAACTTAGGAGTTAAAAATATAAATTAGGGGGTAGGGGCTAGGGAGGCAAAAATAACCTCTTTTTTTTAAATAGTCGTTGGCTAACAGTACAAAAATAGCCACATTTTACTTTAAAAACCCAAAAAAAAAAATTCAAGGGTACAGGTTCGATACCTTAAGGGTACCAACCAGATCGGTTCTAACGATACCCTCCCAGATCCTTTACCCTTTACCCAAATCTCCCACTCCTACCCTCAATCTGGACTGGTACCATGTCGTACCGATACCGATTCGGATAATACCCTCGCCTTAGATAGCCCTAGATCAAACCCATTACCATTTCTTTTGACTCCCCACCATAATTCATATAGACAAGTAACATTCTTTACTTCAAAGTTTATCTTAATGTGATTTGAAGAGGGAATTACTATATATTTGATAATCGGCATTACTTGATTCTAATATCAGAAGTTAGGTTATAGAAGGTAGATTAAAAACGATAAACTTAAATAGTGGAATCCACGTATCCCTAAATACAGACTGTGTTACATTTACCCACTAGAAGAGAAAATATGCCATTGCAAGAAGATTTATAATAGTCAAACCAAATAGTTTAGTGTTGAGGTGTAATTTCTGTTTTTCCTCGTTTTTGGCTTTGAAAATGTGTGACCTTTTGACCAGTTCAATCAAAATCTAATCATGTAAGTTACGATCAAGTCAATTTATCAGTCAAAAACATCTTGTAGCTTATGACAAAGAATGCACGCACCACGTGTTAGAACCCAATTCTTTGACATCGGGCGTTGGCGCAGCTGTGGCAAGGATTGGGCGTGATGGCCTTGTCATAGGCCCATGCGCGGGCAATACGATCATGCGGGCGACGGACAAGACATTGACATGAGGGCTGTTGTGGGCAAGTATTGGCCAAGGTCTTGGCACGGGCGAGACACGCTTGGAAAGGGCTTGACAAAACAGTGTGGGCAATGTTAGGGCGGCATGGCACGGCATGCGCGCCAAAATCAGTGGGCAATGGCACTATGGGTTATGGCAGCTAGGTGCGGACTAAGCTAAGGCACGACGGATGTGCGGGTGAATGGCAAAGGCTTTCAATAACCAAGGCAAGGCTATGTGAATGAAAATACAAGCAATGGAACGAGGGAAATGGGCATTGACATGGGCAAGGCAGAAAACTAGGCCAAGGCAGCGTGCGGGCGGCAGCGTGCGGGCGGCAGCGGCGTCGGACGTGTGCGGCAAAGTCATGGCGGCAGAATGCGGGTGAGACATTGGTGCGGAACAATGTCAAAGATGAGCTAAAGCTTGGCACAAAGCAAGCTTACACGTGAATCATAGCTGACCAAGTAAAAAGGCACATGCAAGGCACATGCCAAAGTAGTGGGCGGTTACATTTCAACTCCCCTTGTCCCCATGATCTCCCATGATCTCCCATGAACTGATTATGCTTGTATCCATGATCCCATTTCGTGTATAATGGCCTAAGTAGTTGGGGATGTCAACTACAAGTTAGGATCAGATTTAAACTTAGCCCGACAAGTGGCAAAAGCTGTCGACGACAAGTGTCAATGTGTTGCCAAGTCCTAAGGGCTGCCTATGTTCTATAAATAGAGCCTTATGGACTTAGGCAAAAGAGTGTGGGTAATTTCGTGTGGAATTACAAGAGGGAAACAAGAGTGAAACGTGAGGGTTTCAAAGTGTTTCAAAAGGGACTAAGGCTAGGCTTGGGCAGGTCTTAGTGTTGGCCAAGAACGACTTGTGTTCTTCGTCAAGAGTGGGCTGTGATCGACTTGTGATCATAGCAAGTGAGGGTTTCCTTTGTAGCTTTTCGAAATTAATACAAAGGTTGGGTTTTCCCGTATTTGGTTGTGTTTCTTACTGTTTTGCTGCCTAAAATTCGTCAAGGCCAAACTTGCTGAAATTTGGCTAAGTGTAGGGAAAGGCTGAGTCAGGCGCGCAACTTGACTGCCGCACGGGTGTGATCCGGACAGAGTAAAATCACCCATGTGACAACTGGTATCAGAGCAAGGCAAGTTCGTGGCGGTGGCAAGACGACTGGTGGCAGATTACGTGGTGCTTTTTGAAGGCATGGCTGGTGGCACGAA
>ML313824.1:0-43760 GCA_005239505.1 Nicotiana paniculata
TGTGTGTGTGTGTGTGTGTGTGTGTGTGTGTGTGTGTGTGTGTGTGTGTGTGTGTGTGTATACTCTGTACAACTAAGTTATTAAAAATTATGGATTTAAATTATAAAACAAACATACAAAATTATAAAAATATTGAATTTGACACACATAATTATTAATGATAGTTTGGTGCTACTGGACCTCAAATATCGAGCCTGAAACACACACACACACACACACACACACACACACACACATATATATATATATATGCTCTGTACAATTAATTTATTAAAAATTATGAATTTAAATTTTAAAACAAACACACAAGGCATTATAAAAATATTGAATTTGACGCACATAATTATTAATGATAGTTTGGTGCTACTGGGCCTCAAATATCAAGCCTGGAACCCATAGGTATAAATATTGTATAACTCTAAAAATTGTGTAACTCAAAAAATTATTATTTAATTTACAGATTAAACAAACAATTTATGTTGTTTTGATTTACAGTTGACGACATGGACGTGCCCTTACTCTCCAGAGCTATTAGTCCTACAGGGCGATCATAGATCCGCCCATATATAGGACGAACAGGTACTGACGCAGACTCTCCGCACTAGGAGAGTGGACAACATGTGGGATTTTTTGAGGGATAGCGATCTCCATCCTCGTGTAGTCTAGTTCCTGGAGGACACGAGATTTTATGGGATTATTCAGATCGATCGGATGCATCTCGACTGGGCTTTGATCACGGCGTTGATTGAGCGGTAGCGACCAGAGACGCACACTTTCCACCTGCACATTGGCGAGGCCACCATCACACTGCAGGACGTGGAGGTTTTATACGGCCTGCCTGTTGATGGCTTGCCCGTTTCACTGCCTATTCTTATGAGATCTATGTCGCGGGCGGATTAATTGGATATACTGCAGAGGCTCATGGATTTCAGGCCACAGGACGATACTGCATTGTCATGGGTCAGTCGGATGAGTTTTATCCCTATTAGACAATACCTCTAGGTAATCAACCCCACTATCACCGATGAGACAATACATGTAGATATTACCCGATATACGAGGTTGTTGTTGCTTCTTCTATTTCGGGGGTCTTGTTCCCGAACACTTCGGGGAACCTAGTCAGCCTGCGGTTTCTTTATCATATTGCCGCGCTAGATGACTTACCCTTATACAGCTGGGGTGGTATTGTTCTCGCCTACTTGTACATGTACATGTGTCGGGCTTGCATGGCCACACATAGAGGCATTTGTGGATTTCTGTCGCTTCTACAGGTGACAACATATTCTAATAATATGTTCATTAGTTCCAATTCTACATAGTTAGAATTAATCTTATAACTTACTTCAACTTTGTATGTTAGGTTTGGGCCTGGGAGCGGTTTCTGCAGTTTCAGCCACCTCTACCACAGTTTCCTCCTAATGGACCACCTCCGTTTCTCCCTCTAGCGAGGAGGTGGGTTATCCGATGTAGACTTGTACGAGAGTATGATGCTCATCATAATCTCCCCCTTTGCAGGGATGTGTTGGATCTGCTGGAGGGCACACAGGTAAATATGCACCTAAACTTACCTGGTATAGATTAAATTAGTGTTGCGCATACTCAATTTTGTTTTCTTATCTGATAGTTCATCTGGATGCCATACAACGACGATTTAATCGGTACCCTGCCAGATTATTGCTCGTTCGGCCGACCGATTTGGAGCATTCCTGCCCCGCTCATATGCCTCGATATTGTGGAGCATCATGCCTCCGAGCGGGTACTTCGTCAGTTTGGCCGTCCGCAGTATATACCAAGGCTGCCTATATGGGAGGCTATACATTATCAGAGGGATGATCGTTCCAGGGCGGACAATGCATTTATGACCTGGCTTGCGGCGTAGCTGCATATTTGGGACCAGGGAGATCGGTTGATTCCGCCCCTACCTACAAGGATTCAGGCGGTGACTATTCAAGGATATATGTCAGGGTACCGCCACGTTACTCGACTTTTTATCGGGTACCCCATTCATCCGGCGAACGATCGGTACGTTCCATACGTCGGGAAACACGACGCATGCTATGTTTTCTGTTATTCTTAATTATATAACTGTAATTTAGTGTCATATATGTAGTTTATATTTGTTACATTGTGCAGGCTATTGAACTACATACTGTCTATCAGATGGGATTGCAGATGCAGGATCATGTTGATGATGTTGCGGCCATGCAAGATTATAGCCGTTGATTTGTAGAGGTGGCTTCCCGGACACTGCAGCGAGCCCGAGAGGATCAGCGTTTGGCACACGAGCCTGATTATATGGACCCAGGGCAGTACGAGCGAGGTCCTGGTGTCGCACGAGGTGGTCGTGGCCGATAAGGTGGTGGTGCCCGATGAGGCGAGGGTGCCGGAGGACGTGGTGGTGGCCGGAGAGGAGCTGGTCCCCAGCAAGGGGGCATTGAGGCTCCTGCTAATGATGTTGCTGCTGATATGGCAGGTGGTCTACATGAGACGGACATGCCGTCTTATAGCCTTGGGATGCATCTCACTCTAGTGACTTCGCAGGTGACCCCGTCAGGTCAATTATTGATCACCGGCACGAATATTCCTAGATTGGATTGGGCTAGATACTTCCCAGGCCCGTCTACTGCTGATGAGGGTTGGCCGACCCGAGATTTGCATATCGGCGCCGACTGAGTTATGGCTCATCATCACATTCGCAGGTATGAGTTTATTAGTATTGAATTTGAATTTGTTTTAGCTGTAACTTATTTATTTTCTATAACTTTATTAATTTCCTTTTTAAGGCTTCACGCTATCCTGACGTGGCTATAACATATGATTACATTCAGGAGCCCGATGAGATCATGGTAAGACAATTTAAATTGTTTTGAATTATTATATACTTTTCTATACTGAGCTTTCTATTCTTATATAGGCTTCTACTGGACCGACGACCCCTTATATCGATCATGACAGCACCACTGATACCTGTCATGCTGAGCCGCATCCGGCTATAAGGAGGCGATTTGATGATGATGATCCCGATAGCGTACCCGGACGAGATGGGATACGCCTCAGGCCAGCGGCTACGTTAGGCACACCGGATGCGGGACACATTGATTTGTCCTTCCTTTTTTTGTATTAGATGTAAATAATATTTTTGTATAGATTAACAACAATTTTTTAATTTCCCCTTTCGTTAGATAGTTTCATACTACAACCACAAACACAAGCATTAAAACTTAACTTCCAGTACAATTAAAATAAAGTTCAGTACAACAAACAAGGAAAACATTAATTAAAATTCATTACTACAACACCAACACAAACACAAACATAGCAGGCCAACATAATAAAAATAAATGAGCAAGGCATAAATAATGATAAGGTAATACACTAAACACATATAACACAAGTTTAGTCCCTGCTGCCTATTATTCTCTGATCCAACCACTTAAATTGTTCTTCCAGTTTTTTTTCTTCTTCTACCTCTTTCAGTTTCCAGTTTCACCTTCAACTCCGCAACCTCTCTTTTATTTTCTCTTTCACGTTCCCATTGTTTTAAACACAAATTATGAAGATGCGACAAAGATTCTTTATAGCATTCCTGATAACATGGTTCATCACCCCATACCTCAAAATCTCAAATAGGTTCGTCGGGAACCTTATAAAACTGGTTCACACAGTGCCGGTAGCGGCATCCAACTTCACCATTATCCCAACAATTTTGCATCATGCATCTTTTTCCACACTTGCACATTGGTGTATAAACAACTTGAGACATTTGTGCGTTAAAATTTTTGATATTAGTAATTTTTGAGCGCACAAAATAACTAGAATGAGCTCATTATTTATAGGCAAGACAACACACATAACATAGTATTTAACCGCTAAATATATAAATATACACATAACGTAGTATTTAGTCGCGCTATGTTTTGTATGTTAAATATCATGATGTGTACAAAACTACTTTATGTCAGTTGGTCAGCCTTTTCAGTTCGACAAGACAACACACATAATGTAGTATTTAACCACGCTAAATATACACATAATTTTATTATTTAATCGCGCTATATTTTGCGTGTTAAATATCATGATATGTACAAGACAACTTTATGTCAGTTGGTCAGCCTTTTCAGTTAGACAAGAGAACACACATAATGTAGTATTTAACCGCGCTAAATATACACATAATTTTATTATTTAATCACGCTATGTTTTGCGTGTTAAATATCATGATGTACAAGAAAACTTTATGTTAGCTGGTCAGCCTTTTCAGTTCGACAAGACAACACACATAACGTAGTATTTAATCGCGCTAAATATACACATAATCTTATTAAATTATCATTTAAAAAACTACAATTAAAAAGTTCAAATCATAATTAACAAACATAAATTTATTTCATAAATTTTGCAACATAAACAAAACAACTAATTATTACAACATAAACTCATGGATAGTTAGGCACAATAGAAGAACACCCACCACGAGGTTGATTAGTATCGCCACCCAAACCCCCTGAAGGACATTTTTGACGGTCGTGTCCTGTTTGCGAGCATATACCGCATTTGCGCGCATAAACGGTATCACTAACATCTATTAGGTTCTATTTACGCGTTCTCTTCCGCACCTGTATTCGAGGCAAATAGGACTTGTTGCACACCATTTTAAAAGTTTCCGGCGGCCAATAATGCTCAGCACCCACTGGCTGCAATTGCCCACTATATGTGTTTAGATACTTGGCAACGCTATATTGTTGATCAACATAGTTGGTCTCCCCAAAACCAATACGTTGAAAACACTTGATGGATGTGATCAAGGCATGTGGTAGATGGACCATTTCCCATAAGAGAATAACCTTGATGATTCATTTACAGTATGTACATTATGCCCCCGATTTTGATGGATAGCGGTGCGAACTTCAAAAACATTTCTTTCATTATCATACTGCAAAAATGAATGTCAATGTGATCGCCGTCTGTATTTCTCAAATATCTTCATCGGCACTGGCATAAATTCAACACCCCTTTCCATCAATTCCATTGCAGCTCAAGACCGTTCAACAAACCTCTCCGCCATCTGCTTGAACGACATCTGCACCATGGCTGTGACAGGCAATCCTCTTGCCGACTTCAATAACCCGTTGAAAGACTCTGACGCGTTTGTAGTCAGAATTCCCCATCGTCTGCCACCATCCGCATGAAAAGTTCACTTTTCAGTGTGATGTCGCATTAACCAACAATAGGCTGCCTCGTCTTCATGCCTTATATATTCCATGTGCCTCCGGAATTTATGTTGTTGGTGGTCTGTTGCTTCCATCCACATCAAATCATGTAGATCCTTGTTGGGATATGACTTCTAGAAATTGGCCTTAAAGTGCCTCACACAGTAACGATTGTATGCATAAAGTTCTTTCCATGCAGGAAAGTTATCCACAGAACATAAGATACCACCTTGCCGATCAAATATTAGACAAATACCGAAACGCTGTTTGACAATGTGCTCTTTCAAGTGGTTCAAAAATAGCGTCCACGTATATGTGCTTTCATTGGCACAAACAGCAAAAGTTATAGGAAATATCTGTCCATTAGCATCTACTGCCACGGCTATCAATAACTTGATACCGTACTTTCCATAGACATGAGTGCCGTCTATGGATATTATGGGTCGGCAATGCGAAAATCATCAATTGCTGGTTTAAATGCCCATAACACGTAATTGAATATATATTCTGGTTTTCCCAGACTCCGCTCAAGCTTCCATTCAACAACCGTCCCGGGGTTAATGTGCTGCAGTGCGGACATGTACTTTGGCAGAGATGCAAATGACTTATCCAGTAACCATAGACAATTTCAAACGCTCGTTTGCGCCTGAGAAATGCCTTTCCTTTTGTAATGTTATGGCCATATTCCCGGTGAACTGATGTAATGCACTCTTTGATTTTATACCTTATGGACGCTTCGAGGTGTGAAATAAGTACAAGAGAAATCAAGTCAATATCCAAGTTGAAGTGATTCCCGTTGAATGTCTCAACTTCGAATGTGTGGCTGGGAATGTATTTACCCACTTTTCGCAGACCTGTCTTCTTCTTGGTCGCACGCAACACCAATGACATGGCCAAAACCACCTGTGGAAAACAGCCTTGTATACGAACGGACTTGACTCCCATACCTGCATCTCACGACACTCTTTTGCATTGTGCATTTTACAAGCCCTGCTTACGCACGCTTTATCAGGAAAAAGCATGTCTTTGCAAGCATCATTGGTCTAGACTCACCCCACATTGCTGTCTGAATTACATCAAAATCCCTTGTGAGAGCTTCCACATCCGGCATTCTTGGCAAGTTATTAATGTAAGAAATCTCTCTTGAATGAAACGACACTTTGGACTCGTACACTCTTCATCGAAGGGGGGGGGGGGGGGGGGGNGGGGTTAGAGAACACTCTCTCTTCAAATCAGGTGCTTCATCTTCATCACCATCCTCACGAGGAAAGGGTGTCTTGTCTCCGGATTCATCGGCATTGTTGTCGTAATCACTGTTGTCTATGCACAGCCAGATCCCGATTTAATACGTCATCTTCGGGAAATTGTGTGAGTACAGGTTGTTCAACTTGCTCGTTATCACTGCACAACCAACAAAATAATAAGCTACTGAAATTAATAAATACTTTCCATATAGATATATCACTTCACTTACGAGTCGTAATGTGATGAAATTCCATGATGGACATTTTAATTTAGGTGATGACTCCCAGATGGACCACTTGTAAAATTCATATCCGGTCGGTACCCCATGTTAAATATATGACCGTTATACAAATTCAATACAACAAAAATGTACATCGTAACACAAAGGAAAATTGAAGTTTTCCACTCGTCTTGTGAATTATGGAAAGTAGGAGAGAAATTATATTCTCGTTGCTCATTCGCCGGCAGTGATAAGTTTAAATTAAGGAAAAATCTTTCATCCGGAACCTGTTCGGGAAAAAATGCTCCAGAATAACCACCCGATGACTGAGGGTTATCCCTACTACAGGCAACCTCATTGTTGGGAACGTCTTCGACCTTGACGTACATCTCCAACATTGTGGTTATAAAAAATTTTCGGCATTCATCCGGAGTACTAAGAAAATCCCTCAAAGTTTCATCATCGTCGATGTTAAACTCCGAGAAAAAAACAACCCCTTGTGGATATTTAAGTATCACTGAACGTTTCCTCACACTCATTTTTTTGCACAACAACGATATCAATTTATCGTAGTCCATTATAAGTGGAAATTTAACATGACACTGTGCAGGTAAACATTACCTTACAGGGTTATTCTCCATCACAACCTCGCCCCCCAATATAATGAAACTCTTATTCTACGCTCTTCAGACATAATGAAAAAATGCTGGAGAATTTAAAAACAACAACGTTAGAACGAGACTTAAGATATTTTTTGAATGATTTTTCTTACAATCATAACCTCTTTATATAGAAAATGTCTAGCCGTGGGAAATTTATTTTTTTGATGTATAACGCCCAAATTTTGTGCGCTATACACATTTGAATTATTATTATGTCAGTTATTATTGGTGGGGCCAAAAGAGGTGGTATAGCGCACAAAAAAAAAATGCTATATGTATAGTGCACAAAAGGACTGCGCTATAATAGTGCAGTTAGAACGTCCAAGGTATAACGCACTAATATTGTACGCTATACCTTAATGGCAAAAGTTACAGTTAAGGTATAGCGCACAGAATTAGTGCGTTATATACACTTTTGTAACTTTTTTTTACCACCTATTAAGGTTCTTTTTGTCCAAAATGACTTTTTTTTGGTTCCGGACTCTATGGAAACCGCTTCAGTTTTTGGACCTTGATAAAGTCCATTGAATTGGGGACATATTTTAATAGGCGTAGTATTTCCGTATTTTGGATGGTTTGAGCCTGGCGAGGCTAAGTTATACGGCACCGGCCTGGTGAGGGATGCCTTGGAGAAGGTGAAGTTGATTCAGGAGAGACTCCGCACATCACAATCCAGACTGAAGAGTTACGCGGATCAGAGGGTGCGTGATATATCATTTATGGAGGGAGATAGAGTCCTGTTGAAAGTTTTGCCTATGAAGGGTATTATGAGGTTTGGGAAGAAGGAAAATATGAGCCCAAGGTTTATAGGTCCATTTGAGGTGTTGAGGCGAGTTGGGGAGGTTGCTTATCAGCTGGCCTTGCCTCCCAGCTTATCAAGAGTTCACCCAGTTTTTCATGTATCCATGCTCCGGCGGTACCACGCTGACTTCTCTCATGTGGTCGATTTCAGCACTATTCAGTTGGATGAGAGGTTGGGCTACGAGGAGGAGCCAGTTGCTATTGTTTATAGTCAGGACCGCCAGTTGAGGTCCAAGAGAGTTTCTGCCATAAAGGTCTAGTGGAGGGACCAACCAGTTGAGGAGGCGACCTAGGAGTCCGATGAGGACATGCGGAGCATATATCCACACTTATTCAGCACTTCAGGTATAATTCTAGACCCGTTCGAGGACGAACGCTTGTTTAAGAGGTGGAGAATGTAATGACCCGACCGGTCATTTTGCATTATCAGACCCTGTTCCCCTAAATTAAACTTCCCTTAGTGGCATTTTATGATTTACGACTTGCGGGGCCTGGTGGTCCGGGATTCGGAGATGTTTTGAGTGCAATAGGAACAATTGGTTCCTTAAGGTTGGCCTTTAAGGCTAAGTTTGACTTCGGTCAACATTTTTGTTAAACGACCCCAGAATCGAGTTTCGCCGGTTCTGGTAGCTTCGTGTGATGATTTCGGACTTGGGCGTATGTTCGGATTGGGTTTCTGATGACCCGGGGGCATTTCGGCGCCCAATATTGAAATAAGAAGTTCCTTGAGTTCATATTTTGGTTTGGGATGTGTTTTTGTATTATCGAGGTCCGAACAAAATTTCAAGACCGGGAATAGTTTTTTTATTTTAATTATGACCTGCCTGCAAAATTTGAGGTCATTCTGAGTTGTATAGGTCGGGTCGGCGCGTCGCGAGCGAAGTCTAGAAAACTGAAAATTTCTAAGTTTGGTTCTTGGAGTTTGGGGGTGTGATTTTGAGTTTTAGCATTGTTTTTGGGTGTTCCGAAGGCTCGAGTGAGTCTGTATTATGATTTGGGACTCGTTGATATATTTGGATTAGGGCTCGGGTGGGCCCAGGTGCCTCTCGGGCACTTATCGAGGCTAAAAACCAGCTAAAACAACTGCTGGTGCAGCTGTTGCTGGTGTGACTGCTGGTGCGGTTGCCCAGCCTCGCAGGTGCGGAAATTCAGGGGCCCCCAGCCTTTGCAGGTGTGGAACCCTTTCCGCAAGGGCGGGTCCGCTGGTGCGAAAAATCTTCCGCTAGTGCGATCCCCTTCCCCCTCGCCATTTTCCACAAGTGCGGTTATTTCCTCGCTGGTGCGGAAACCACTGTAGGCAGACCTCGTCAAATCTTTAAAACACGGGATTTTCTTCATTTTTCTCATGCACAACCTCCATTAGCGGACCTCCCAACTAGAGCAACACCCCCACGACCTAGATAGTGCTAAGGGGAGTAATTCCTCTCTATTTTCCTAAATCTTTACATGGAATTCAGCTAGAATTGATTACTAAAACATCAAAATATTCAAGGATTGGGTAGTACAAGTTAGGGCACTTAAGAATTTGATAAACCACCCAATGTTAGCCATGCATTCCAGAAAAAATGACGTAATTATGATCCTTAGGCTCGGGTGAGTGATCCCTTCGGGAATTTTCGGAATTCGAGCATGTGGGCCCGGGGTTGGATTTTTAGAATTTCTCAACAATGTCGAATTTTGTGTAAATTAGAATGATTTCCCTACTTTGAGCATGCATTGATGTCATTAAACTATATTTGGCTAGTTGCGAGCCGTCGAGGGTAGATTTCGGAGATTCGGGCGCATCCTTGATCCGAGGGGTGGTTTCGTCGCGAGGTGAGTCTCCTTTCCAGCCTTGTAAGGGGGAAATGTCTCCATAGGTTCCTTGTTTGCTATGTATACATGTTGTGGGGCCGCGTACGTATCAAGTGATGAGAGTCCATACGTGGCGACTATATTGCTATATCGGGTAGCTTTAGGACTCACGAGCATGGCACTACGTGCCTTATTTGCACCTTTTATGTGTTAAGAGTTTAAATTATTGCTGAGTTGTTATGGAAACATGAAACATTATGACTTGGATATCAGTTGGCTATCTGTGGTATTTACACAGTCCTGTTGAGTTCACTGGTGAGTTGGTACACACATGTACTTATATATATATATATATATATATATATACACACACGCACACACTTGATATCGAGTCAGCACACGAGTCGCAGGGATGATGCGCGATCGTGGGATAGCTTATTATTATTATCGAGTCAGCACAAGAGTCGCAGGGATGATGCGCGATCGTGGGATAACTTATTATATCGAGTCAGCACGCGAGTCACAGGTATGATTCGCGATCGTGGGATAGCTTATGACCATAGTCCCTATGACCACCCTTATGACTCTGGCCGGTTGTCTTGTCCTGGTATGTGTATGATCACTTGAGTTTTGAGTCATTTAATAAAGGTTGGAGCATCAGGTATTGGGTAGGAGAACATTTTGGTACCTTGTTGCCACTTTTCATTTATTAGCTAGTTTTCCTTATTTGATGTATACTTGTTGCTCACGGTTTCCCATGCCTATTGTTTTAGCCATATTTCGTCATTTATTATATTTCTGGACCTTTAGTGAGTACCAGTCGACCTCTCGTCAGTACTCTTTCGAGTTTGGGCGGGATACTCACTGGGTACATATTTATTATGTACTCATGATGCACTTCTTGTTCTTCTGTACTTGACTGTACAGGTCAGGAGGCTGGTACATTTGATTATCAGGCCGGTGCTAGATACTGATTGGGCTGATTCGACTTCGCGGTGAGCTGCTCTTCCTGACGATCTTTGGCAGCACCCTGGAGTTTCCTTTTGTCATTTTCCCATCTATTTCATTCTGACTATGTGATTGTGTATATATATGTTATCCTTGTATATTCAGATAGTTGCCCGTGATACTCGGGACACTAGTTCCTGGCACACACTTTGCTTATATTTTGGGTTTTGGGCTGTATATTCATACATATGCTTAACTTTTGGCTCATGTATCAGATGGCTTTATTTTTATGTCACATGCTATTATCATGTTAATAAATGTTTAAAACGTGTAAAAGTTGGAATAATTAATCACATAGGAAGGGTAACACTTAGTGTAATTTATGTTGGCTTGCCTAACCCCGTTGTTGGGCGCCAACACGACCCGTGTGGGAATTTGGGTCGTGACAACGTGGTATCAAAGCACTAGGTTCACGTAAGTCTCATGAGTCCCGGGCGAACCCAGTAGAGTCTTGCGGATCGGTGCGGAGACGTCTGTACTTATCTTCAGGAGGCTACAGGGTGTTAGGAAACCTTTACTTGTTCTTACTCTATCGTGAAGCCTATGATTTACTAAATTCATTCTTCTATTCTCTCACAGATGGTGAGAACGCATGCATCTCATGTTCCTGATCTGGGAGTGGGTACCGCCCATGCCGCTGGAGGCCGTGGTAGGGGCAGAGGTAGGGCACCTACCCGTGGTAGGGGACGAGGGCATCTTAGAGCTATACCGGTCCCGCCACCAGAGGACCCTATATTAGAGGAGTAGGATGAGGTGCCTCCAGCAGATCCGGCACCCGTAGACAGTCGGCGCCAGGCTTCCAGGCAGCCATGGACCGTATGATGAGATTCATGGACACCATGTCCCAGGATGGTTTATTTCCAGCAGATTCTGTCACTTCACAAATGGGAGGGGGAGCCTAGACCCCTACTGCCCAGGCCGCAGATCCGACAGCAGCATTACATCCCACCCCGGGAACACTGCCTGTGGATGATGCCCAGCCTGTAGCAGCAGCACCGGAGCCCAGACCAGTTGTGGGTGGTGATCAACATAAGATGTTAGACAGATGGACTCGTTTATTCTCTCCAATCTTCGGGGGTGAGCGAGGTGCGTATGCCCAGGATTTCATTGATAGGTGCAGGGATAGTCTGCACAACATGGGGATCCTAGCGTCCCATGGAGTGGATTTCACTGCATTCTAGTAGAGGGCAGAGCTCGCAGGTGGTGGCACTCTCATATTCTCAGTAGGTCAGCCGATTATCCTACTATCACTTGGGAGCAGTTCACACAGATGTTCTTGGATAGATACATTCCACCCTCTGAGAGGGAGGAGGTGAGGGCTTAGTTTGAGCGGTTAGAGCAGGGGAAGATGTCTGTGACGGATTGTGAGGCCAGATTTTTAGAGCTGTCACGCAATGCTCTTATGATATTACCCACCGATGTTGAGAGAGTTCGGAGATTTGTGGCAGGGTTGCATCCAGGTATTAGGTCCACCATGGCTCGAGAGGTGGAGATGGGTACGCCGTACCAGTTTGTGGTCGAGATAGCTCTACGGATTGAGGGGTACCGAATGAGGAGTAGGGAGCAGGGTCAGCAGGATACGAGGGCTAGATTTACAAGTGATTTCATGGGTGCTCCCAACTATTGGGCAAGGCTGTGCAACAGAGTCACAAGCCCACGGTTTCAACACCAGCAGTTCGACCGCCTGGAGGTGGGGGTCAGGTTGGCAGGGGCCATCCTAGAGGGGTAGGCCGGTCCGGAGGGGGTCAGTCAGCTCCAACTCGTTCTGGGGAGCTCAACCTTCAGGTGCTCCAGTAAGGTTTTGTGTCATTCCGGCCAGATCAGATGTAGTGGCCTCAGACGCCGTGATCACAGGTATTATCTCAGTATGTGGTAGAGAGGCTTCAACATTGTTTGATCCAGGATCCACTTATTCATATGTTTCATCCTTATTTGCTCCTTTTCTTGATGTCTCTCGAGAGTCTTTGGGATCCCCTATATATGTGTCCACTCCGGTGGGCGAATCTGTGGTGGTAGACTGGGTATCAGTCTTGTGTGATCACCTTATGTGAGTCTGAGACCAGAGCTGACCTTTTATTGCTCGACATAGTTGATTTTGAGGTTATTCTGGGCATGGCTTGGCTATCTCCTTATCATGCCGTGCTCGATTTCCATGCCAAGACAGTTACTTTAGCCATGCCTGAGTCTCCTAGGCTGGAGTGGAGGGGTTCTTCAGTTAGCGCATCCAGCCGGGTTATTTCATTCTTGAAGGCTCGACATATGATCGAGAAGAGTTGTCTAGCCTATTTGGCTTATGTGCGGGACACCACCGCCGAGTCTCCGACGATTGATTTTGTGCCAATTTTTCGAAAGTATACTGATGTATTTCCTTCGGATCTTCCGGGCATGCCTCCGGACCATGATATTGATTTCTGCACTGATTTAGCCCTAGATACTCAGCTGTATCCATTCCTCAGTATCGTATGGCTCCGAAAGATTTGAAGGAGCAGCTTGAGGAGTTGTTAGCTAAGGGGTTCATCAGACCGAGTGTGAGACCGTGGAGTGCTCCAGTTCTATTTGTGAAAAAGAAGGATGGATTTATCCAGACGTGTATTGACTACCTCCAGTTGAACAAGGTTACCATTAAGAACAAGTAACCCTTGCCGCGCATCGATGATTTGTTTGACAAGTTTCAGGTTGCTCATGTGTTTTTGTAAGATTGACTTGAGATCAGGGTATCAACAGTTGAGGGTTCGGGCTTCAGATGTTCCGAAGACTTCTTTTCGTATGAGATATGGCCGTTATGAGTTCATGGTGATGTCATTTGGCTTGACTAACGCCCCTGCAGCCTTTATGGACTTGATGAATAGGTTGTTCAGGCCGTATATTGATTCCTTCGTCATTGTCATCATTGATGACATTTTGATTTACTCCCATAGCCTGGGGGAGCACGAGCAACATTTGAGAGTTGTGCTCCAGACTTTGCGAAAACAGAAGCTATATGCTAATTTCTCCAAGTGTGAGTTTTGGTTGGATTCCGTGGCATTTTTGGGGCATGTGGTATCCGGAGAGGATATCAAGGTTGATCCTCAGAAGATCGAGGCAGTTCAGAGTTGGTCGCGTCCTACTTCAGCTAGTGATATCAGTAGCTTCTTGGGCCTAGCAGGTTATTATCGCTGATTTGTGGAGTGTTTCTCTTCTATTGCAACTCCATTGAATAGATTGACTCATAAGAATGCCCTGTTTCGATGGTCTGACGAGTGTGAGGCGAGCTTTCAGAAGCTCAAGACATCATTACCTCAGCGCTAGTTCTAGTATTGCCATCCGGTTCTGGGAGGTACAGGGTATATTACGACACTTCACGCGTTGGCTTGGGGTGCGTGTTAATGCAGGAGGGGAGAGTTATTTCTTATGCTTCACGCCACCTGAAGGTTCATGAGAAGAATTACCATGTGCACGATTTGGAGTTGGCGGCGATTGTTCATGCTCTTAAGATCTGGAGGCACTATTTGTATGGAGTGTCCTGTGAGGTTTATACCGACCACCGCAGCTTGCAGAACTTATTCAAACAGAAGGATCTTAATTTGAGGCAGCGCAGATGTCTTGAGTTGTTGAAAGATTATGATATCACCATTCTTTATCACCCGGGCAAGGCTAATGTGGTGGCAAATGCTTTGAGCTGGAAGGCTGAGAGTATGGGTAGCTTGGCTTATATTGTAGCGGAGGAGAGACCTCTAGCCTTGGACATACAGTCCTTGGCCAATTTCTTGGTGAGATTAGATCTTTCAAAGCCTCGTCGAGTTTTGGCACATGTGGTTGCTCAGTCTTCGTTATTCGGAGAGATTAAGGCCCGACAGTTCTATGATCCGTGCTTGGCAGAGCTTCGGGAGACAGTGGTTCAGGGTAGGGCCAAGGAGGTTATTATTGGCGAGGATGGTGTTCTGAGACTTCAGCACCGCTTATGTGTTCCTAATGTTGATGGCCTAAGAGAGAGGATTCTAGAGGAGGCACACAGTTCTCGATATTCTATTCACCCTGGTGCCCGAAGATGTATCGTGATTTGAAGCAGCATTTCTGGTGGAGGAAAATGAAGAAGGACATTGTGGGGTATGTGACTAGGTGCCTTAATTGTTAGCAGGTTATGTATTAGCACCAGAGGCCAGGAGGCCTACTTCAGCAGATGCCTATTCCCAAGTGGAAATGGGAGCGCATTGCTATGGATTTCGTGGTTGGGCTGCCTCGGACTTCGCGGAAGGTTGACGCGGTTTGGGTCATTGTGGATAGATTGACCAAATCGGCGCATTTCATTCCATTGACTACTACATATTCATCTAAGAGGTTGGCCTAGATCTACATTCGGGAGATAGTCCGGTTGCATGGTGTGCCGGTGTCCATCATATCATATCGAGGCCCTTAGTTCACCTCGATCCTCTGGAGAGCATTGCATAGTGAGATGGGCACCCAGATAGACCTCAGCACAGCATTTCATTCCTAGACTGATGGTCAGTCAGAGCGTACAGTTCAGATATTGGAGAACATGCCCAGGGCATGTGTGATTGATTTCGGGAGTCAGTGGGACCAGTTCTTTCCTTTGGCCGAGTTTGCATACAATAATAGTTATCAGTCCAGCATTGAGATGGCACCATTTGAGGCTTTGTATGGTCGGTGATGTCGTTCCCCTATTGGGTGGTTTGAGACCGTCGAGGCTAAGTTATACGACACCGACCTGGTGAGGGATGCCTTGGAGAAACTGAAGTTGATTCAGGAGAGACTACGCATAGTACAGTCCAGACAGAAGAGTTACGTGGATCAGAGGGTGCGTGATGTATCATTTGTGGAAGGAGATAGGGTCCTGTTGAAAGTTTTTCCTATGAAGGGTATTATGAGGTTTGGGAAGAAGGGCAACCTGAGCCCAAGGTTTATAGGTCCATTCGAGGTGTTGAGGCGAGTAGGGGAGGTTGCTTATGAGTTGGCCTTGCCTCCCAGCTTATCAGGAGTTCACCCAGTTTTTTATGTATCCATGCTCCGGAGGTACCGCGCTGACTTCTCTCATGTGGTCGATTTCAGCACTATTCAGTTGGATGGGAGGTTGGGCTACAAGGAGGAGCCAGTTGCTATTGTTGATAGTCAGGACCGCCAGTTGATGTCCAAGAGAGTTTCTGCCGTAAAGGTCCAGTGGAGGGGCTAACCAGTTGAGGAGGCGACCTGGGAGTCCGATGAGGACATGCGGAGAAGATATCCACACTTATTCAGCACTTCAGGTATGATTCTAGACCCGTTCGAGGACGAACGTTTGTTTAAGAGGTGGAGAATGTAACGACCCGACCGGTCGGTTTGCGTTATCGGACCCCGTTCCCCTAAATGAAACTTCCCTTAGCAGAATTTTATGATTTACGACTTGCGGGGACTGGTGGTCCGGGATACAGAGGTGTTTTGAGTGCAATAGGAACAATTGGTTCCTTATTTAAGGCCAAGTTTGACTTCGGTCAACATTTTGGGTAAACAACCTCGGAATCGAGTTTCGTCAATTCCGGTAGCTTCGTGTGATGATTTCGACTTGGCCGTATGTTTGGATTGGGTTTCTGATGACCCGGGGGCATTTCGTCGCCCAATATTGAAATAAGAAGTTTAATAAGTTCATATTTTGGTTTGGGACGTGTTTTTGGGTCATCGAGGTCCGAACAAAATTCCGAGACCAAAAATAGTTCCGTTATGTTAATTATGACTTGCCTGCAAAATTTGAGGTCATTCCTAGTTGTATAGGCAGGTTTGGCGCGTCGCGAGCAAAGTCTAGAAAACTGAAAACTTCTAAGTTTGGTTCTTGGGGTTTGGGAGTGTGATTTTGAGTTTTAGCATTTTTTTTGGGTGTTCTGAAGGCTCGAGCGAGTCCGTATTATGATTTGGGACTCATTGGTATATTTGGATTAGGGCTGGGGTGGGACCAGGTGCCTCCCGGGCACTTATCAAGGCCAAAAACCAGCTAAAACAACTGCTGGTGCAGCTGTTGCTGGTGTGAACACAGGTGCAGTAGCCCTGTCGCAGGTGCGGGACCTATTGCGGTCCCAGCCTTGCAGGTCCGGAAATCCAGGGGGCCCCAGCCTTCGTAGGTGCGGAACCCTTTCCGTAGGGGCGGGTCCGCTGGTGAGATCCCCAGCCCCCTCGTCATTTTCCGCAGGTGTGGCTATTTCCTCGCTAGTGCGGGACCGCAGGTGCGGTCCCTTGGTCGCAGGTGCGGAAACCAATGTAGACAGACCCCTTTAAATGTCTAAAACACGAGATTTTCTTCATTTTTCTCATGCACAACCTCCATTAGAGGACCTCCCAGCTAGAGCAGCACCCCCACAACCTAGATAGTGCTAAGGTGAGTAATTCCTCTCTATTTTCCTAAATCTTTACATGGAACAACTAGAATTGATTACTAAAACATCAAAAAAGTCAAGGATTGGGTAGTACAAGTTAGGGCTCTTAAGAATTTGATAAACCTCCCAATGTTAGCCATGTATTCCAAAAAATAATGCCGTAATTATGATCCTTAGGCTTCGGGTGAGTGATCCCTTCAGGAATTTTCGGAATCTGAGCATGTGGGCCTGGGGTTGGATTTTTAGAATTTCTCAAAAATGTCGAATTTTGGGTAAATTAGAATGATTTCCCTACTTTGAGCATGAATTGATGTCATTAAACTATATTTGGCTAGTTGCGAGCCGTCGAGGGTAGATTTCAGAGATTCGGGCGCATCCTGGGTCTGAGGGGTGGTTTCGTCGCGAGGTGAGTCTCCTTTCCAACCTTGTAAGGGGGACATGTCCCCATAAGTTCCTTGTTTGCTATGTATACATGTTGTGGGGGCCGCACACGTACCAAGTGACGAGAGTCCATACATGGCGACTATATTGCTATATCAGGTAGCTTTACGACTCACGAGCATGCCACTACGTGCCTTATTTGCACCTTTAATGTGTTAAGAGTTGAAATTATTGTTGAGTTGTCACGGAAACATGAAACATTTTGACTTGGTTCTCAGTTGGCTATCTGTGGTATTTACACAGTCCTGTTGAGTTCACTATTGAGTTGGTACGCACATGTACTTATATATATATATATATTTATACACACACACACACACACACCTGATATCAAGTAAGCACACGAGTCGTAGGGATGATGCCCGATCATGGGATAACTTATTATTATTATTGTTATTATTATAGAGTCAGCACACGAGTCGCAGGGATGATGCGCAATCGTGGGATGGCTTATTATTATTATCGAGTCAGCATACGAGTCGCAGGGATGATGCGCGATCGTGGGATAGCTTATTATATCGAGTCAGCACGCGAGTCGCAAGTATGATTCGCGATCGTGGGATAGCTTATTATATCGAGTCAGCACGCGAGTCGCAAGTATGATTCGCGATCGTGGGATAGCTTATGACCCCAGTCCCTATGACCACCCTTATGACTCCGGCCGATTGTCTTGTCCTAGTATGTGTATGATCACTTGAGTTTTGAGTCATTTAATAAAAGTTGGAGCGTCAGGTATTGGGTAAGACAATATTTTGGTACCTTGTTGCCCCTTTTCAGTTATTATCTGGTTTTCGTTATTTGCTGTATACTTGTTGCTCACTGTTTCCCATGCCTATTGTTTTAGCCATATTTCTTCAAATATTATATTGCTAGACCTTAGTGAGTACATAGTCGGCCTCTCGTCACTACCCTTTAGAGTTTGGGCGGGATACTCACTGGGTACATAATTATTATGTACTCATGCTGCACTTCTTCTTCTTCTGTACTTGACTGTACAGGTCAGGAGGCTGGTACATCTGATTATCAGGCCGGTGCTAGATACTGTTTGGGTTGATTCGACTTCGTGGTGAGCTGCTCTTCCTGACGATCTCTGGCAGCACCCTGGAGTTTCCTTTTGTCATTTTCCCGTCTATTTCATTCAGACTATGGGATTGTGTATATATATGTTATCCTTGTATATTCAAATAGTTTCCCGTGATACTCGTGACACTAGTTCCTGGCACACACTTTGCGTATATTTTGGGTTTTGGGATGTATATTCATACATATGCTTATCTTTTGGCTCATGTATCAGATGGCTTTATTTTTATGTCACATGCTATTATCATGTTAATTAATATTTAAAACTGGTAAAAGTTGGAATAATTAATCACATAGGAAGAGTAACACTTAGTGTAATTTATGTTGGCTTACCAAACCCCGTTGTTGGGCTCCATAATGACCCGTGTGGGAATTTGGGTCGTGACAAATAATTCCCCAATTTCCACCGCCGCCACCTCTGATTGCCCAAAACACGTCTTCTCCCATGGTTTTTGGTTTAATAACCGTCCATCAGCATCAATAAGAAGAGCATCAACGATGCTATCAGAAGCGAGTCCAAATTTTCTGGACAGAAGTCCAAAGCCGCCACCATAAATATGACCTCCAGATCCTACTGTTGGACCCGAATCTACTGAAAATGCATGAACGTCACTTGCCTTCGCAATGGCGTAATAAATTTGGCCAATTATTGTGCCGCCCTGAGTGTTTCACCAAAAAATTAGATCCTTTGACTAAAGTTATTTCTAGGATGAACACGGGTTACTGATAATCAAGGAAATAGAGAAAAACGAGTAATAGACAATATTGCAGAAATATAGAAAAGCAAAGTAGATTGTATTCGAGAATCAGATGCCTTTACAAGCTGTATTCCGCTTCCTTATATAGGAGATTCCTTGATATAATGTACAACTCTTGCTATGATTGCCCATTAATGACTAATTATGACATTAATGGGGCGTTACAAAGGATAACGGTAAGTGAGGTACGGTTACATAACGTACGAGTAATAAATTGTAGGTCCTTCAATCTGCTCGTATCTTTGTCCAAATTCATTCTGACCGTGCCTCTTCCCTGTCTTGATCAGGTTGAGCTTCCCGTGGCTGATGAGCTCAAGGGTTTATTGGATCATGCCTCTTTATTCCGTACCTCTTCAAAGAATCACATCCAGCTGTCGTGTTCTCCTGTGTCAACATAACTGGCTGAGTTGTCAGGAGTTGACTTACGTGTGAAACTCTTTTTTACCAATACACTGAGCCCAAGCAGTTTCAGAATCCAAATCTACTGAAACGTCGTCTAATTTCATCAAGTCGACGATCACTAACGGGGAACCGTCAAAGGATACATAAGAAGTTCCTTCGTAACTGTGTCCTCCGCACCTTACTCTGATTTCATAAGATGTTTGTCTGCAACAAAGAATGGTGCTCATGAGCTCCTCCTTGCTGTTTGGTAGGATTATGACCGTTGGTTTCGGCATGTTAGATGCTGCAAATCGAAGATTCTGAAGGGAGAAGTTGAGCAAGTTAAAGTAATTTCTACTTTGATCAGCAATATTATCATGATTCCTTGTGGGATACATGGAGAAGTTATGGGCATTGTGGTTGATTAAACAGGTGGAAAGATTTACAACTCCTTCTCCTGTAGCACTAGCATAGAGGGAAGTAAATGAGAAGCTGATTAGAATTATGAGTGGAAACATGTTTCTTGCAATTAATTGCTTGACCTCTCCGGAGGAGTGCAGATATAGTAGACGCGAGCAGTTTGAGGACAAAAAAAATGTTATTGTATAGTTCCGGAGGGCTAAGCTACTTTAATTTACGGAGTGCTTAAAATTGATCCGTACTCAAATTATCAATATATTATTTTTTATATGTCCAACTATAGTCTCTCCCTGTTTCTTCCAATTAGTAACAGGGAATCTGTTATAAGATTGAGCCCTTTTTGTAAACTCTAGTTGATATCAAACATTAGTGCACATGCTTCTGTCCAGTTACCAGTTCCATGCCCAAGAGGTTAATAACTCCTACAGTCTCTAATAACTCCTCCCGCACCACATTTACTATTTATACAAGAGCCATCACTATTAACAAAAAGAACGGGAGGTTTGATCCATCTAATACATATGATTGATACTTCATTGAGATATATGTTGCTTCGGATGCACATGTTATTCCATTTTTCACCAAGCCTGACATTACCAATGTCATGACCCAAATTTCCAACTCACGGGATCGTGATGGCGCCTAACACCACACTTAATAGGCAAGATAATGTTAGAATTTGATTAGCCATTTTCCTTTGAATATTTACTTAAAAACAATGAGACAATTTAAAATAAACTAAATCTAATAATTTTCAATAATTATAATCAGGAATAATATTCGATATGATGGAACGAACCACAATCTAAAACTAACTATAGATCTATCCAAGTTCTGGTGTCACAATTCACGAACTACTAAAGAGTACTAGAAATAATTGGGGGGGGGGGGAGAGAAGAATTATATATATGTTTTTGAATGTAATAAAACAACAATTAAATAGTGTAAAGAAGACTTCAGGAGTCTGCGAACGCCATCATATCTACCTCTTGTCTCCAATGACATGGATCTGCACAAAAGAGTGCAGAGTGTAGTATCAATACAATCGACCATATGTACTGAGTAAATACTGAGCCTAACCTCGACGAAGTAGTGACGAGGCTAAGGCGGGGCATAACAATATAACATGTGAACAATATATAATAAAGCAATAACAAAATATAATAATAAACTAAATAACCAGTAACTTGCAACAATAAATAAAAATAACTTGGATAACCCTTTTTAGATATCAACAATAATCAACTCCTCAAAATTTTCAAGTTTCAATTTAAATCACAGTAAAAATCAAAGTGTGAAAACCTTTTTAATAAAACCAGAGTTTTCCAAATCCTTATTTTTGAAAACCAGTAAAACATAAATATTCTCCCCTATCACTTCTTGTTGCGGCGCGCAACCCGCTCCCACCTGTCCACCCTTATTGCTCCTCCCTATATATATATCACCCTTATTTCTCTTGTTGCGGCGTGAAACCTGATTCCACCCGTCCACCCTTATCACTCGTTGTTGCGGCGTGCAACCCGCTCCTACCAGACATATCATATCAGTTTATTTATGAAAACTTTCATAATTCAGGCCAAGCCTTTCACAACAGTTTTGTATCAACAATTGTAAACAGACGCTGTAAAAGTCATAAACTTCATCATTTATCATTTCACAACGAAACCAACTGGAAATTTATATACATATCGTAACACTGACATCCAACTCAATCCTTATGTAACATAACAAAACCAAGAGAATAGACAACACTTCCAAAATACTTGAAATAATCCTTAACAATGAGTTAACGAATCCAAATAGACATATAAACATCAATGATCATGAAACAATTATGTCCGGAAGCAAATAATTGAAAATGGGGAAAGGGATCATGTTAAGCAGATAATTTTGGGATGCATAGGTACTCTTCACCTCATCTATACACCACAAACATGCAATTTCACATAGCAATTAAGTTGGAGATTCCTATTCCCTCAAGTCAAGGTTAAACCAAGCACTTACCTCAAATTCGCGGGCCACTTACTGTTCAATTACCGCTTTTCCTTTCGAATTTGCCTCTAACCTGCCCGAATCTAATCATAATTAGTTTAATATCATTAATGTATGCTAAAGAAACTAACTTTACTGAAAAATCATTATTTTCCTAAATTTTCTCAAAAAAAGTTAATACCCGACCCCGAGCCCGCTTGGTCCAAACTCGGTGGTTCGAACCAAATTTGGTTTACCCATTCACCCCCGAGCCCGAATATGCAATTAGTTTCGAACTCCGACCCAATTCGAGGTCAAAATTTGATTTTTACAAAATTCCCTAATTCCATGAAAATTCTTGATTTTTGAATGAAAAGTGATGAAAAACATTGGGTAATCGAAAGAGAAGAGTTTAGGATTGTTTACCAACACCTTGGGGATGAATTTGTGTGAATAAAATTGCCTCTAGGTCTTTGTAGTTCGAAAAATAAGAAGAAAGAGGTTCTGCCCGCTTGAAATCTGATTTTATATAACTGGCCAGGCCTTCAACGTGTTCGCGATAGGCCTTCATCGTATTTGCGATAGGCCTGCCGCGTTCGCCTACAATCAGGCCCAAATGGCCTTCGCTCCCGCGAGTAACCGAACGCGTTAAGATGCTTTTCTTCAGATGACCATCGCGTTCGCGAAGAACAATTCGAGGCCCCCATCCCCCAGGCCCACTAACTCAACGCGTTCGCGTAAGTCAGCACGGGTATCCCACCAATGCTTCGCGTTCGCGGCCCAGACTTAGCATTCATGAAGGACAAAACGAACCCCAGTACACTTTACTCTACGCGATCGTGGGAGAAGCTTCGCGATCGTGAAGAGGAACTCACCAGTGCACCAGAACAGCTATTACACCAGATTTTTACAACTTCAAAACATCCCGAAGCCTACCCGAAACTCACCCGAGCCCTCGGGGCTATAAACCAAACATGCACACAAGTCTAAAAACATCATACAAACTTGCTCGTACGATAAAATCATGAAAATAACATCTAAAAAACTATGAATTTAACCTCAAAACTCACCATTTTTCTCAAGAACACTTAACTTTAACTATTTCTCAACCGAACGTCCGAATCATATCATATAACTTTCGATTCTCACCAAATTTCACAGATAAAGCTTAAACATCATAACAAACCTGTATCGAGCTCCGGAACCAAAATACGGTCCTGATACTAATGAGTTCAAACATTAATTCATTTATTTATTTCCTGAAAAATCTAGTATAACAATTTCTTCAAAAATTGATTTCTAAAGCTAGGAACCTCGGTATTCAATTTCGGGCAAACGCCCAAGTCCCATATTTTACTGCGGACCTCCTGGGATAATCGGAAAACGAATACGGGTCCGTTCACTCAAAATGTTTAACCAAGTCAACTAAAATCAAATTTTAAATTCCAAAAATTATCTTTTTTCATATTTTCACATAAAAGCTTTCCAGTTTCATGCCCGGACTGGGCACACAAATCGATGTAAATAAAATCAATATTTTTATGAATAATAAGCCTAGAATGGAGTCTTCATTCATAAAATTACCCCTTGGGTCTTCATAATCTTCACCTCTAAAACAAACGTTCGTCCTCGAACGGACATAAAATATTACTTTAACTGGCATACAAGTGGGGATATCTACTCTGCATGTCCGACTCGGACTCCCAAGTAGTTGCCTAAACAGGCTGACCCCTCCACTGCAGTCAAACTGAAGGGTAACTCCTTGATCTCAACTGATGAACCCGCCGATCTAGAATGGATACCGGCTCTTCCTCATAAGTTAAATCTTTGTCCAACTGGACAGAGCTCAAATCTAACACGTGAGACGGGTCACCGTGATATTTCCGGAGCATAAATACATGAAATACCGGATGAACTAAGGATAACCCTGGAGGCAATGCAAGTCTCATAAGCTACCTCCCCCACTCTATCAAGAATCTCAAATGGCCCGATATACCTAGGGCTCAACTTACCCTTCTTCCCAAATCTCATAACACCCTTCATGGGCGATACCCGAAGTAATATTCTCTCTCCATACATGAATGCTACATCATGAACGTTATGATCGGTGTAACTCTTTTGCCTCCTGAACAAAGTATGTACCCAATAACCGAGCCTCTCCCGGCTCAAACCACCCAACTGGTGATCTACACTGTTTACGATATAATGCCTCATAGGGAGCCATATGAATGCTCGAATGATAACTATTATTGTAGACAAACTCTGCCAACGACAAGAATTGATCCCAAGAAAATCCAAACTCGATAACACAAGCGCGGAGCATATCCTCTAGAATCTGAATAGTACGCTCGAATTGCCCGTCCGTCTGAGGATGAAATGATGTGCTCAACTCAAATCGGGTACCCAACTCTTGCTGAATTGCCTTCCAAATGTGTGAGGTAAACTGTGTACCTCGATCAGTAATTATAGACACAGGCACACTGTGAAGGCGAACAATCTCTGCGAACTGCTCCGAAGTGTAAGTACTTGCCACTGGAATGAAATGTGCTGATTTAGTCAACCTATCCACAATAACCCAAATATGGTCGAACTTCCTCTGAGTCCATGGGAGTCCAACAACGATGTCCATAGTGATACGCTCCCACTTCCAGTCAGGAATCTCTATCTGTTGAAGTAAACCACCAGGTCTCTGATGCTCATATTTCACTTGTTGGCAATTCAAACAAAGAGCCACATAAGAAACAATATCCTTTTTCATCCTTCTCCACGAGTAGTGTTTTCGCAAGTCCTGGTACATCTTGGCTGCACCCGGGTGAATAGAATACTTAGAGCTGTGAGCTTCTTCAAGAATCAACTCATGAAGGCCATCAACATCAGGCACACATACGACTCTACATCCTCAAGACACCATCATCTCCATTTGTAATCTTATTGGCACCACCTTGCCAAACGGTGTTCCAAAGGACCATCAAGTGCGGGTCATCATCCTGTTGATCAACTGTACAAGCTAGAACATGCCTGGGCAAAATTTCCAAACTCACGAACTGATTAGTCAATGTCTTAATATCTGAAGCTAACAGTCTCTCACTGACTGGAATAAATTCAAGGCTGCCCATACTTACTCCCTTCCTACTCAATGCATCGGCCACCACATTGGCCTTCCCTGGATGATATAATATAGTGACGTAATAATATTTGAATAACTCTAACCATCTCCTATATCTCAAATTAAGATCCCTTTGCTTGAACAAGTATTGGAGGCTACAATGATCCGTGTAAACCTCATATGGCATGCCATAAATATAGTGCCTCCATATTTTCAATGCATGAACAATGGTTGCCAACTCTAAGTCATGGACGGGATAATTCTTCTCATTAATCTTTAACTGCCGAGATGCATATGCTATCACCCTGCCCTTTTGCATCAATACCGCTCCCAACCCAACACGCGAAGCATCACAAAATACCGTGAAAGATCCTGAACCTGATGGTAACACCAATACCGGTGTTGAAGTCAAGGTTATCTTGAGCTTCTGGAAGCTCGCCTCACACTCATCCGACCGTTTAAATGGGGCACCTTTCTGAGTAAATCTCGTCATCACGGCTTCTATAGATGAGAACCTCTCCATAAAACGACGGTGTATCCCGCCAAACCGAAGAAGCTCCTGATTTCCACGATTGAAGTGGGTCTAGGCTATTTCTTGACTACCTATATCTTCTTAGAATCTACTGAATACCCTCTACTGATATGACGTGACCCAAGAAAGCTACTTAATCTAACCAGAATTCACACTTTGAAAATTTTGCATACAATTGATTATCCCTCAAAGTCTTGAGTGTTATACGGAGGTGCTTCTCATGCTCCTCCCGACTGCGGGAGTATATATGAATATCCTTAATGGAAAAAATTATGAAGGAATCCAGATAAGGCTTGAAAAATTGATTCATCAAATCTTTAAAGGCTGTTGGGGCATTAATCAAGCCAAAAGACATCACCGAAAATTCGTAGTGCCCATACATTGTCCGAAAGGCTGTTTGAGGAACATCGGACGCCCTAATCTACAACTGATGGTAGCCCGATCTCAGATCAATTTTCAAAAACACACTAGCACCCTGAAGCTAATCAAGTAAATCATCAATTCTCGGCAATGGATACTTATTCTTGATAGTAATTTTATTCAACTGCCGGTAATCTATACACATTCTCATTAATCCATCCTTCTTCTTTACGAACAAAATCGGTGCACCCCAAGGCGAGACACTAAGCCCGACGAAAGCTTTATCAAGAAGGTCTTGCAACTGTTCTTTCAATTCTGGCGGGGCCATCCGGTATGGAGGAAATCTAAATGGACTGAGTTCCCGAAGAAACATCAATACAAAAATTGATATCCCTGTCGGGTGGCATGCCCGACAGGTCTGCAGGAAACACTTCGGGAAACTTTTGAACAATAGACACTGACTTTATTGAAGAAACCTCGACATCAGAATCACGGATATGATCCAAATAAGCCAGACATCCCTTCTCAATCATGCGACGAGCCTTGGCATAAGAAATCACTCTGCTGGGAGAATGACCAGGAGTCCTTTTCCATTCTAACCGAGGCCATCCCGGCAAAGCTAAAGTAATTGTCTTGGCGTGACAGTCCAAGATGTCATAATAAGGTGACAACCAATCCATGCCCAGTATGACATCAAAATCGACCATGTAAAGAACAGAAGGTCTACACTAGTTTCCATACCCTCAATAATGACTACACACGAACCATATACACGATCTACAACAATAATATCATCCACCGGCGTAGACACATAAACATGGACACTCAAATAATAGTGGGGCACAACCAAATACGAGGCAAAATAATATGACATATAAGAATAAGTATACCCTGGATCAAACAAAACTGAAGCATCTTTATTACAAACTGAAATGGTACTTGTGATAACTGCATCAGAGGACTCCACCTCGGGTCTGGATGGAAATGCATATAATCGGGGCTAGGCCCCATGATGATAGGCTATAATTACGTATTCTAGTCACTTATTACACTCTATTTTAATGCACTTTAATTGAGTTTGAGCTTTAATTGAGTTTGAGCTTTAATCGCTAGTGTTTTGCACTAATTATGTGTTTTATGCCTTGTAGGAGTGATTCCGAGCAATGTAGATGTTATGGAATGAATTCAAGTGATTTGGAGCTTTGAAGTCTAGGTAAAATCCCAAGAATTTAAGCCGGGATTGTGTTTGGGGGTCAAATTTGATAGTTAAGAACAAACAAAGACCCGACAAGGTATATTGCATACTGTATAGTAAAATAGACATAACAGTTTGTCTCGAACTCCATTTGGGATATATAATATATGGTTGGAAAGCCAACTCAAACGGATAAAACTTTCATATTTACGTTTTTCTAAATTCCAAATGGAACATGGTGAAAAACGCGGTCGAAACTGCGACCATGGACCTGATGCGTAAATGGGGTAGAAACTTTTCGATGTGTGCGGCCACTAGCGTGGTCTAGCGCGACCGCGCTACTCCAGACCTGAAAAACTGTCCTTTTTTGCGTAGGAGAGGGTATAATTGTTTGGGCCAGACCCTACTTGGTATATATACATGGAAAACGGTACTTTGAGGAGATAGGACAGATTTGAGACAGAAATTCGACCTAAGGAGGCAGAGACACAATATGAGCAAGGGGGGGAATTCTTCTACGAGTTTTTCCTTCCTATTCCTATTTTTCATTGTTGTTTATGACTTCTAGTATTTTAGTTTTACATACTATTATGAATAACTAATTTTTTATCTAGGGTTTTGATGGAACCTTTTGTAGGATAAATTCTTGTTATGTTTTTATATAATTGAGCTGTTGGATTTCTCTACTTGTTCAACTATGTGTTTATTGTTGTTGATTAAATGGGCATCAATTGACTGTGCCTATTTATTATGTGTTGCTTGAGAAAGGATACATATTTAGGTGGTTGTTGAACAACGTCACTCCAAACATATGTGAGAAATCAATACAGCAGGTTTAATGGTAGGTTTAGAAATAACAAAGCCTTGACGTGGTCATAATGAGAGGTTAGATATATCCAACTAGCGTAGATCGAGAAAATGTGTCTAGTAAAATTTTGTAGTTTCTCGAGAGAGAATTACGGCACCTAAAGTGCTCAAGATCAGTAGAGAATACATAGGCAAATTTGTAGTGAACATAGAAGGAAGGATTCCAACATTTGAGAAAATTATAACTCTAGACCTCCTAAATTTAATCTCCAACCCTTAGTATCTTTAGTTGTTAATTTAATGCTTTAGTTTCTTAGCTAATTAGCTAGATATAAAAATCTTAATCTTCATAACTTAGAAATTTAGTCGAGCTTGTCTTATTTGCGATATTGAACAGTTATAGTGAAACCTTAGTTCTATGTGGGATTCGACTCCGGACTTTTAGACCGGATTATATTTGCAATGACCACTTATCCTTTTTACGACTAGAGTTGGGCGTGATCAAATTTTGGCGCCAGTACCGTGTACCTAACGATGTTATTTGTTACAACTCATACGTATTGCTAGAATTATTAGCTTAGCTCAATTTTCCACGGTGTTAAATATATTTTCATTGAAATTCTCATGTTTGAATTCTTGTGTGATGTGGGTGTATGCCTAGAAACTCTTCGAGGAATGGTGAACTTCCTGAAGGACTCTCAGACCCCGAGAAAACATTCTGGGCATTAAATCGTACTAACAAGAAGGACAAACACTTACCGTAACTTGAAATGGAAAACGTGGATAACGTCAACGCAAACAACTGGGTACCTCTTGTACCAAATGATGGAGTGGTGGAACCTCTTGTGCTAGAAGCTGCACTCTATGATTGGGCACAACCAACATCAGAAAACATGGCCACTGCCATTGTTGTGACCCAAATACAAGAGGAGACATTCCAAATCATCAACAATATGTTGCATCTTCTGCAGAATAAGGGATTGTTCTCCGGGTCACACATTGAGGATCCTCAACAACACCAAAAAAAAAATTTGTCGATTTGTGTGACGTAAAGGCAGCCAAATGTGACCTCGGAAGCCATCAAGCTGCTACTCTTCCCGTTTTCAGTGACTACGGAAGCTCAGACTTGGCTGAATTCACTCCCAATAAACTCCATTGCCATGTGGAAGGAATTAGTCAAGCAGTTCCTGAATAAGTTCTACCCTAACAACAATACTGCAAGACAGATTGACGAGATATTGCAGTACAAGAATAAGCCCACTGAGACCTTACAGGAGACTTGGGAAAGATTCTAAGGGATGCTAGTGAAGTGTCCTCACCATGGTATTCCAGACTAAATGCTCGCCAGAGCTTCTACATGGGGCTAGCGGACAATTTGAAAGAAAATGTAGATGCTTCAGCTGGGGGTACTTTTCTGAGCAAGCCATTTACTAATGCAAAATCCTTCCCGACAAGATGGCTTAGAATTCAGGATGGATGATGAGAGGTACAACCCTGACACCGATAGTGCATTTAGTTCCTCTTGACCCAAATAATTCACATGAAGAGAACATAGACACACTCATGACCTAGATGAGTATACTGACGAAGAAGGTTGACGAGATGGGTACAAAGCAAGTGCATATCGTTGATACAACAAATGGAGGACTGTGTACCCCTTTAATCAATCATTCTTATGTGTGTTCATGGAGTGGAGAAGGTAACAACTAGGGTCCTAGAGAGGATATGAACTATGTTAACAATTTTTGGGGGTCAGAGGCAAGGACGACAACAATGGGGGCCAGCACTCAACCAGCATACAGACCTAACACGCCACAACATGGAGGTGTACAGCCATAAGGCCAAGTGGTTCCATATCAGAGACAACAAGGCTATCAACAGCAGAACCAGCAATAATTGACATATCAACCACACTACCAACAACAAGACAACAACATGGTGGAGATCAGGGGTATGCTGCAATAACTCATTGACACGAATGGTAAGATGCAGGGAAAGTTGGCAGTAAACGATTCAACAATTAAGGGGATTGAAACTCAACTGGGGCAGCTGTCCATGGCCTTGAATAACCACCCCCATGAGGCATTACCGGCTGACACAAACACTAACCTTAAGGAGAAAAACCCGAATTAGCTGATGGCAGTTAGTCCTAGGAATGGGAGAAATTTAGACAGGGAGCAAGAGGTTGCTCAACCTAGAAGAGAGACTACACCAACCACTCCAGTTCCAGTTGAGATAGATGAATCAGCAGAACTTACTGAAGTGGCGGCTGAACAAGCCTTGGTTTAAAAGTGTAAGGCCAAAGAAAGTGAACAAGTTGTAGAACAAGTGGCCCCTCTTGTGCTACAAAATTCCGACAAAGAACGGCCGGCAAGCAGTGGACAAAAGTTGATGCCTGCACCATTCCCTCAGAAATTGGCAAAACAAAAGAAAGAGGATCAATACATGAAATTTATGCAGATGCTTCATCAGATTCAATAATATTCCTCTAATGGATGCTTTGAGGGAAATGCCAGGCTATGAAAAGATGATGAAAGATCTGATGTCGCAAAAATTTGACTTTCAGGACCTGTCCACTTAACTCGGACACAGACATGCAGTGCGGTAGTGCTAGACCCTTGGTGCAAAAGATGTCTGATCCACGAAACTTCACTATTCCGTGTAACATTGGGAATTACGCTTTTCCTAAAGCATTGTGTAACTTAGGAGACAGTATAAACTTGATGCCTTTGGAAATCTACACAAAGTTGGGCATTGGCAGAGCTAGGCCGACTTCTATGTTGTTGCAACTGGATGACAGCACGGTAAAAAGACCGAGAGCGATTCATGATGATGTGCTGGTGAAAGTGGGGAAGTATGTATTCCCTGCGGACTTTGTTATTCTGGACTGCCAAGAAGACGAGGAGATTCCCATCATTTTGGGAAGATCCATGTTTAGCCACCGGGAGAGCACTAATTGATTGTGAGACTCGGGAATTAAAAATGAGGTTAAACGATGAAGAACTGATATTCAACATCCAACAATCCATGAGGAGACCCAGTAAATATACAAACTGCTCACTAGTGGAGGCGGTGGATGTGATCCTACATGATGAAGATGAGGGCCCTAATGCCAAAGATCTGTTGGAAGCCTGTTTGACAAATTTAGAGGAATTGGATGGCGAAGGGTTGGCAGAATGGGTCATGGCACTCGAAGGCCAAGGCGTTTGGAAGAGGGAACCTCGAGTTGAGCCCCTCTATTTAGAAGAGAGAGTTGCACCTCCTGCAAAGCCATCAATTGAGACACCACCAAAACTGGAGCTAAATCCACTTCCAGCCCACGTCAAGTATGCTTTCTTGGGTCCCAATTCTACTTTGCTTGTTATCATATCATCTAGTTAGCTAGATATGCAGGTTGAATAATTACTGAAAGTGTTGCAAGAGTGCAAAATTGCCATTGGTTGGACCATGCCAGACATAAAGGGTATCAGCCCAACTTTCTACATGCACAAAATTCTTCTGGAAGAAGGGAAAAAATCTTCCAGGGAACATCAACGAAGGCTGAACCCGAATATGAAAGAGGTAGTAAAAAAAGAGGTGATCAAGTGGCTGGATGCGAACATCATCTTTCCCATCTCTGACAGCAATTAGATGAGCCCCGTCCAGTGTGTACCGAAAAAGGGAGGAAAGACTGTGGTACAAAATGAGAAGAATGAGTTGATCTCAACTCGTATAGTCACTGGGTGGCGTATTTGCATGGATTATAGGAAACTAAACGCAACCACCCAAAAGGACCATTTCCCCTTACATTTCATTGATCAAATGTTAGACAGGTTATCTGCGTCATCTCATTTCTGTTTCTTGGACGGATATTCAGGGTACTATCAAATCTCAATAGCTCCAGAAGATAGAGAGAAAACATCCTTCACATGCCCGTGTGGTATCTTTGCCTTTCGGAGAATGCCCTTTGGACTTTGCAATGCACCGACCACATTCCAGCGGTGTATGTTAGCCATCTTTACCGACATTGTCGAAGAAATTATGGAAGTATTTATGGATGATTTCTCTACGGTGGGAGATTCATTCTAATACAGTTTCCATAGCCTCGAAGGGGTGATCAAACGATGTGTGGAGACAAATCTGGTACTGAACTGGGAGAAGTGTCATTTTATGGTACAAGAAGGAATAGTGCTGAGACATAGAGTGTCCAAAAAAGGGATTAAAGTAGATCATGCGAAGGTTGTCATAATTGAGAAACTACCACCACCTAGGTCAGTGAAATCATTGAGGAGTTTCCTTGGGCACGCCGGATTCTACAGGCGGTTCATCAAGGAATTTTCAAAAATATCTAACCCTTTTATGTAAGCTGCTGGAAAAAGACCAGCACTTTGTGTTTTCTGATGTTTGCAGGTTGGCATTTGAAGAGCTAAAGAAGAGACTGGTGACAGCATCCATTATTTTTGCACCCGACTTGGAGCAACCATTCAAACTGATGTGTGATGTCAGTGATTATGCGACAGGAGCAATTTTGGGGCAGTGTAAGGAGAAAATTATGCACCCAATTTACTATTCTAGTAGGACGATGAGTGGTGCACAGCTGACCTACACGGTCACTAAAAAGGAAATGCTCACTGTAGTGTTTGCCTTCAACAAATTCAGGTCATATTTAATTGGCTCGAAAGTTATTGTTTATACTGACCATGCAGCCATTAGGTACTTGATAGCAAAGAAGGAGTCGAAGCCCCGCCTGATTTGCTGGGTTATGTTGCTACAAGAATTTGACCTGGAGATTCGTGAGCAGAAGGGGACAAACAACCAAGTGGTAGACCACCTCTCGAGATTGGAAGGGGCAGAGAATAGAACAGATGTTGAATATATCATTGAGACTTTCCCGGATGAGCAATTACTTGATGTGACAATGGAGGAGGCACCATGGTATGCTGATACTGCTAATTACTTGGCATATGGTCTAGTAACGCATGATTTCTCCTCAGTTCAAAAGAAAAAGGTTTTTCCGGGATTGTCGGGCACATTATTGGGATTAGCCGTTATTGCTCAAAATATGTGTTGATAATATGATCCGGCGGTGTATCCCCGAGCAAGATCAACTCTCTATTTTGTAGGCCTGCCATGCTTCGCCATAAGGTGGACACTTTGGAGGAGTCCGGACAGCAGCAAAGGTGCTAGAATTAGGACTGTACTGGCCTACATTGTTCAAGGATGCCCATGCTTGGGTCAAAATCTGCGATGAATGTCAAAATACAGGGAACATATCACGTCATCATGAGATGTCAATGACCACAATCCAAGAAGTGAAAGTATTTGACATTTGGGGGATCGACTTCATGGGGTCGTTCGTCAACTCATACAGTAACAAATATATACTGTTTTCCGTTGACTATGTCTCTAAGTGGGTCGAAGTAGTTGCTCTCCCAACCAATGATGCAAAAGGAGTGACCAATTTATTAAAGAAAAACATCTTCACTCGTTTTTGCATCCCCCCCCCCTCTTCCCCGAGCCATAATCAGCGATGGTGGCTCTCAGTTTTGCAATAGAGCGTTTGCACGCTTGTTGGAGAAGTATGGAGTTCGCCACAAGGTAGCCTCACCGTACCACCCACAAACAAGTAGGAATGTAGAAGTGTCCAATAGGGAAATCACAAGTGTCCTCTCAAAAATAGTGAATGCAACTAAAACTAACTGGGCCAAGAAGCTGGATGATGCATTGTGGGCGTACCGCACAGCCTTCAAAACACCAATTGGTATGTCACCATATAAGTTTGTATTTGGTAAGGCATGCCACCTTCCAATTGAGCTCGAACATAAAGCATTATGGGTACCGAGGCAGTTGAACTTAGACATGGAAACAGCGGGCACCAACAGAGTTAATGGGATGTATGAGATTGAGGAATTCCGGTTCCACGCATTCGAGAGTGCTCGACTATATAAAGAGAGGATGGAGTTAATGCATGACTAGCATATCTTGGATCGTAACTCCAAACCCGACGAGTTAGTGCTGCTATAAAACTCCAGGTTCAAAGTGGTGCAAATGTTCCCAAGTGGAGCTGTAGAGATCGAATCAGAAGATGGGACGAACAAATTCACAGTGAATGGGCAGCGGTTGAAAAATTACCTTGGTATGAGTGGAGAAAAAGGATACATCATGGTAATAACTTTGGAGGAACCCCAATACACAAATGAGGAGTGATGGCAAGAGTCTGCGTCGTGCCGCGAAGTTAAATCAAGTGCCTCATGGGAGGAGGCAACCCATTGACGTGTTGTAATTGTCGTGCCACGACATTAACTATGGCACTGGTTGCCAACCCAATGTGTAGTTTTTTTCACCAACAATGAAAAATAGGAAGAGGAAGGAAAAAATCGTAGAAGAATTCCCCGCCTTGCTCCTATTTTTTCACTGCCTCCTTAGGTGGAATTTCTGTCTCAAATCTGTCCAATCTACTCAAAATACCATTTTTCCATGTATATATACCAAGTAGGATCAGACCCAAACAATTATGCCTTCTCCAACACGAAAAAGGATAGTTTTTCAGGTCTGGAGTAGTGCGGCTGCGCTAGACCACGCTAGTGGCCGCGCACATCGAAACGTTTCTGCCCCATTTGCGTATCAGGTCCGCGGTTGTGTATTCGAGCGCATTTTTCACCCTGTTCCGTTTAAAATTTTGAAAAATGTAAAACATAAAAGTGTTAGCCCTTTGAGTTAGATTTCCAACTATATATTATATAGATGAAATGGATTCAGATTCAAAGAGTTATTTCTATTTTACTAGACAGTGTGCAATATGTCTCCTCGAGTCTTTGTTTGTTCTTAACTATCAAATTTGACCCCCGAACACGATCTCGACTTAATTTCTTGGGATTTTAATCAGACTTAAAAGCTCCAAATCACTTTAATTCATTCCATAACATCTACATAGCTCGGAATCACTCCTACAAGGCATAAAGCACACAATTAGTGCAAAACACTAGCGATTAAAGCTCAAACTCAATTAAAGTGCAGTAAACTAGAGTGTAATAAGTGACTAAAATACTTAATTATAGCCTATCATCAACACGCAACACTTAAAGCATTGCTCGTCCTTGAGAAATCAAACTACACTTTATATAGACACGATCTTTTAAAACAATTCTCCTAACTCATCATACCAAGAATATTTAAAATAGGCTAAGCAAAAGGGTGTAACACCTTCACCTCAACATTTGACTCACGACTACCACACATTTATTTACATCTCACTCACTTACTCTAACATAGAGGTCACTGACATTAACTTTCCTTCATGAATCAACTGCCCTCACTCAACAAAAGAGAGTAGTTCCACACAATAAAATTTAAGAACACTTAGGAACTTACGATAGAAATAATTCACTCACTCTCATAAATAACATTCATATGCCACAAAAGATGCACCATAGGCTTGCCTGTAGTGTTCTAGTCTACTAATTGAGTTCATTTAGTCAATGATCAAGTAGAACTTTATTTGGTTGTAATGTAGGCTGCGGGACAGGTAGGATACATTTAGCTATAAGAGTGACTACACCACCCTAAGCACTTTAATACGTATACTTTAACATTCAAACCCCATACTTATGTCAAACCAAACACCGCCTTCACATCAATGTATTTTACCCCATACTTCTTTAAGCACAATTACATCAAGAGCCACCACTTATCAAGGATATTTTCTTTTATTTTTAACAACAATACAACTTTTTTTTCTTTTCTTTCTTTCTCTTTTTTTTATATTTTATTTAAGTGGCTCTGATTTTTTCAAACAGTGCACCTTTCATATTATTTCATTAGTTCCACTGAAAATCCAAACCAACCACCCCACACTTTAACTTTTACACAGTTCATAACACTTCAAGTGCTCATGAGAGGTTAGAATGTTCAAATAGATGGTTAATTCAAACAAAATGCGTAAGGCTTGTAATGTGGTTGCCAATGAAACATGATTATAGGCTCAAAGGGGTTAACTACGATACATAACAATTCGGCGGGTAAAATATACATATGGCTCAACAAAGAAACGCCTATATCACTTCCAAGACTGAACAAAACTACTATTTCGCTTTGCAAACACACGGGGCAAGTTCTAGGCATCAAATGCCATGCACAGACTACCACACAAATCTCACACACTCATGGCACTTAACTCACCCAGGATTGGATTCATCAATACACTCTAGTCAAAGCAGTTAAGCAAATTTAAAATCATAAAATTTAAGGTACTTATACAAGAGTCAAAAATCGAGCCTAAGCGTCACAACCAAAGTACTCACTATTCTTAGGACATAACAAAGTCAAGAGATATTGCTTCAATTCAAAACACAACACAATGGCTCCTATTCCTAAAAAAAACTAACTACACCCGATTCAAACAAAAATCTTGGAAAATAACCGCGGCACAAAGAAAAACAAAGTGGGAATTGCTACAGTACCTAACAAAAGAAAATATTTTTTTAGACTTAAATCTCTCAGTAAAATTGTCTAATAGATCCATCGTCGGGAAAAAGTCCAATCTTTTCTATTTTTGTCCAAAAAAGAATTATTCAATTAAACTAACACAACTAAAATAGCAGGGAAAGTCATCCAGACGATCTCCTCACCCCACACTTAAAATTGTGCATTTTCCTCTATGCACATCATAACTATAAGAGGGTGAAAGAAACTCCCTGGTAGGGCAAAGGCCGAAGCACTAGCATCTCATGGGGTACTCAGACTTCTCCCAGGCCTGGTCCTTCGTGCGGGTACCTCACACTTAGTTCCAGCCATCTGGTTTGCTATAGCATCCTTCCAATGGCTTTGCAATTCACGCTCCTAAAAAAATCAAAAATTGACACTACAAGAATAATACAATAAAAAAACTAAATTAAAATTAAAAAATAAAGTTGGGTTGCCTCCCAACAAGATTCATATAGTTTAGCGTCTATTTATACTCAAACTCTATTATGTTTCACTGTCCTAGGAAGGTTAATTGACGTTAAAATGGCTCTAATTGGGAACTTTATGTTTTGTAGGTGCAAGTCATTATTATGTGGACCTAGGATGGTGCCTGGAGCTAAATTAAAGCAAGAAAGATCCCTCAGAGTTAAGAGCGTGTGAAAGAAGGAAGAGAAAAGAGAAGGCTGAAAGATACGCCATTAGCGCGACCTCTAGCGCGCCCAATAGCGCGACCACGCTAGTCCAGATGCAGCCGGCACATTGAAGTGCCTTTAGCGCGGCCGTGCTAGCCCAACAGTCAGAGACAGTGTGCATCGCATTTAGCGCGGCCACTAGCGCGCCCACGAGCGCGCCCGCTCTAGTCTTGCCCAGCACGCAGTAAATTCAGGGGTAAAATTGGAAGCTTGGAGGCAATTCCTCTTAACCTATAAAAGGTCCAGCTCACCCAAAAGAAAGGATATCTAGGTTTTAAACTTGTTTTCGATCAACTTTGAGGAGGAGAACAAGTGTGAGAAGACCCGACTATAATTATCGCCTTTTCTATTCTCCATCTTTTGTCATTATTTTGGGGATGATGAATTATTCTATGCTTTCTTTATATTTTAGCATGAGTAGCTAAACAATCCGTCTAGGGTTGATGGAACCAATTGTTAGATGAAGTTTTGATTCAATTTTGTTATAATCGAGTCGGGTTTATTCTATTATTGTTCAACTATGTTTTGTATGGAGATTAATTGATTGGGCCCTCGATTAGTCGTGTATAATTGCCTTGTGTTGCTTGAGAGATAATACTAGGTTAGATTGTATACCACTTTTGGGTAATTGACGAGATTCATTACTTAAATTTAAAAGTGGGGTTAGAGATAAGAAACTTTGGTGGGATACAATTTTTGAGCAGTATAAGCTATCAGCTAGATTAGTTCGAGAGAATGCTCTAGTAAATTATTGTAGTTGATCGAGAGATAATTGTGGTAACTATAGCACATAATCCTCATATAGTATTATGACGAGATTATAGCAAAAGAGTTAAAGCTTAATCCAGCAATTAGGGAAATCAATACCCTAGATCTTTTTACCATTGAATTATCTTTAATCTGGAATATTGTTAGTTTCAATATTGTTTTACATTAGTTAAACAAAACCCAATATTTATTGATAAAAATCTTGCATCCGAAAATTATCTGAGATTATATTAGCATTAGAACAACTTATAACAGATAGGTTAGTTCCCCGAGGATTCGATTCCGGACTCTAAACTGGATTATATTTGAAATGACCACTTTGTCTTTTCTAAGACATAGTTGTGCGTGATCAAATTCTGGCGCCCCACCCCCCTGAACTGCATCACTGGGAGGACCCCTGATAGGTGGCCCTCAACCACTAACGGGGTGGCCGCCACCTCTAGCAGGTTGGCCTCCACCTCTAGCATGCTGACCTTTACCTCAAACATTCTGACCACTACCTCTGACTACCCGACCCTTACCCCTAGCTGGCTGGGCATGTGGTGCTGCAGCTGGTGCCGGAACTATAGCACGAGAATTTTGGTACTGAGGCTGATTACCCAAAATTTCGGACAAGATCACTACACTCATAACACCCATACTGATACTGAGGATGACCCTGAGGAACCGGCTGACCGCGATAATAACTCTGAAGAGGAGGTGCTCTGATAGGAGCTGACTGATCAGAATAAGGCAAGTAAGAGCCACGACCACCTGAGATACCATGTGACGTTTGAAATCCTTAATTAAATGGCCTGGAAGGATGGCCTCTACTCTGAGTATCTCCGCCTCCAGACGAGGCACCGCTAAATCTGCCGGAATGGCGAGGTCTCTAGTCTGAGCCCTGACCTCCCATTCCGAGAACTGTCTCAACTCTCCTGGCCACATTGGCCGCATTCTTAAATGACATCTCAGTCCCTATTTCCTTATCTATCTTCAACTTGATGGGATAGGCAAGGCCCTCAATAAATATCCTAACCCTGTCTCTCTATGGGCAATAAAAGAATAGCATGCTGAGACAAATCCACAAAGCGATTCTCATACTGGGTAACTGTCATGTTGCCCGACTGAAGACGCAAACTGACGGCGCTTCTCGTCTCTGGTAGTGATAGACAAAATTTTATCCAAAAAGAGGTGAGCAAACTGATCCCAAGTCAGAGCAAGTGACCTAGCTGGTCTAGTCAACAAATAATCCCTCCACCATTTCTTGGCGGAACCAGTCATCTGAAACGCGGGGGAGTCGACCCCATTGGTCTCCAAAATACCCATATTATGAAGAACCTTATAACAACTGTCCAGATATTCATGAGGATCCTCTGAGGTAGCACCACTAAAGTGAACAGGAAAAAGCTTGATGAACCTGTCCAATCTCCACAAAGCATCGAAAGTCATAGCTGCCCCCTCAGAAATCGAGGATGCAACAACTGTCTGAATTACCCCAACTGGGTTGGCTGCTGAGGTCTGTATCTAAGGAGTAGTCTTATCGGGAGTGTGGGTAACAGGAGTCTGGACCCATCCTCCAGCCTGAAATATGGTTGCTACAACAGGGAGTGCGCTATTCTGGACTACACTCTCCATAAGGTCCGCTAATCGTACCAAAGCATCCTGAAGCATCGGGGTAGCAATAAACCCTTCTGGGACCTGATCTGGTCGAACTAGAATAGTCTGAGCCGAAGCCCCCCGATCAATCTCAATCTGGAGCTCCGCAGCTAGGGCTACAGTTTGAGCAACAGGATGTGTCCTGCCCCTGCCCCTGCCTCAGCCTCTGCCCCTAATAGGAGCTGCTGCTGCTGGAAGACCGGATTGTTGGTCAGCGGAAGAAGAAGCACGTCTTCTCGCCATATGCGAGAGAGTAGAAGAGTTCAATCAGTAGTTGAGATACCAAAAATCGCACAATAGAGTAGAAATAAAAACTGAGTTTGTTCCTAACTCCATATCCTCTGGGAGATAAGTAAAGATGTCTCCGTACCGACCCCTCAGACTCTATCAAGCTTGTTCATGAATTGTGAGACATATGAAACCTAGTGCTCTGATACCAACTTGTCACGACCCAAATTCCCAACCCACGGTATCGTGATGGTGCCTAACACCACACTTGCTAGGCAAGCCAATGTTAGAACTTGATTAGCCATTTTCCTTTGAATATTTACTTAAACACAATGAGACAATTTAGAATAAACCAAATCTAATAATTTCCAATAATTGTAATTACGAATAATATTCGATATGATGAATCGAACCACAAACTAAAACTAACTATATATCTACCCAGGTCCTGGTGTCACAATTCATGAACTACTAAAGAGTACTACAAATAGTGGGCGGAAAGAATTATATATTTGTTTTTTAGTGTAATCAAACATCAACTAAATAGTGTAGAGAAGACTCAAGGAGTTTGCGAACGCCAGCAGATCTACCTCTTGTCTCCAATGAATATGCGCAGCTACTAAAATCCCCTAACTCTAGCCGGTACCTAGATCTGCACAAAAGAGTGCAGAGTGTAGTATCAGTACAACCGAGCCCATGTACTAAGTAAGTGCCAAGCCTAACCTCGACGAAGTAGTGACGAGGCTACGTCGGGGCATTAACAATATAACGTGTGAACAATGTATAATAAAGCAAGAAGGAAATACTAAAAATAAGCTAAAGAACCAGTAACTTGCAACAGTAAATAAAAATAACTCGGATAACTCTTTTCAGATATCAACTATAATCAACTCCTCAAAATTTCCAAGTTTCAATTCAAATAGCAATAAAAATCAGAGTGTGAAAACCTTTTTAATAAAACAGGAGTTTTCCAAATCCTTATTTTTGAAAATCAGTAAAACATAAATATTCTCTCTTATCACTCCTTGTTGCGGAGCGCAACCCGCTCCCACCTGTCCACCCTTATTGCTCCTCCCTATATATATCACCCTTATTTCTCCTATTGCAGTGTGCAACCTGATCCCACCTGTCCACCCTTATCATTCCTTGTTGCGGCGTGCAACACGCTCCCACCTGACATATCATATCAAATTATTTACGAAAACTTTCACAATTCAGGCCAACCCTTTCAAAAATAATTTTGTATCAACAATTGTAAACAGAAGTTGTGAAACTCGTAAACTTCATCAATTATCATTTCATAACGAAACCAACCGGAAATTTATATACATACCGTAACACTGGCTTATAGCTGAATCCTTATGTAACATAACAAAACCAAGAGAATAGCCAACACTTCCAAAATACTTGAAACAATACTTAACAATGAGTTAACGAATCCAAATATACATATAAACATCAATGATCATGAAATAATTAAGGCCGGAAGCAAATAATTGAAAACGGAGAAATCAATCATCTTAAGCAGATAATTTTGGGGTGCATAGGTACTCGTCAAGTCACCTATACACCACACACATGCAATTTCAAGTAGAAATTAAGTTAGGAATTCAAATTCCCTCAATTCAAGGTTAAACCAAGCACTTACATTAAATTCGCAAGCTACTCACTTCTCAATTAGCGCTTTTCCTTTCGAATTTTCCTCTAACCCGTTCGAATCTAACCATTATTAATTTAATATCATTAATGTATGCTAAAGGAGCTAACTTTACTGAAAAATTATTATTTTCCTAAGTTTTCTCAAAAAAAGTTAAAACCCGACCCCGGGCTCGCTTGGACAACTCGGGGTTCGAACCAAATTTTGTTTACACATTAACCCCCGAGCCCGAATATGCTATTAGTTTCGAAATCCGGCCCCAATTCGAGGTCAAAATTCGATTTTTACAATATTCCCTAATTCAACAACCCAAACCCTCAATTTTTATCATGGAAATTCTTTATTTTGGATTAAAAAGTGATGAAAAACATTGGGTAACCAAAAGAGAAGAGTTTAGGATTGTTTACCCCAATACTTTGGGGGTGAATTTGTTTGAAACAAATCACCTCTAGGTATTTGTAGTTTGAAAAATATGAAGAAAGAGGTTCTTCCCGTTTTAAAATCTGATTTTATATAACTGGGCAAGCCTTCATCGCGTTCGCGATGGGCCTGCCGCGTTCGCGTAGAATCAGACCCAAATGGCCTTCATGTTTTCGAGGAACCGAACGCGTTCGCGATTCTTTGCTTCAGATGACCATCGAGTTCGCAGTCCAGCGGTCGTGTTCGCGAAGAACAATTCGAGGCTCCCCTCCCCCGGTCTCATTAACTCAACGCGTTCGCGTAAGTCAGCACGCGTTCGTGAAGGGTATCCCACTAATGCTTCGCGTTTGCGGCCCAGACTTCACATTCGTGAAGGAAAAAACGACCCCCAATACACTTTACTCTACACGATCGCGGCAGAAGCTTCGTGATTGCGAAGAGGAACGCACCAGTGCACCAGAACAACTATTACACCAGATTTTTACAAGTCCAAAACATCTCGAAGCCTACCCGAAACCACGCGAGCCTCAGGGCTCCAAAACCAAACATGCACGCAAGTCTAAAAAATATCATACAGACTTGCTCGTGTGATCAAATCATGAAAATAACATCTAAAACTATGGATTTAAACTCAAAACTCATCATTTTTCTAAAGAACACTTAACTTTAACTATTTCTCAACCGGACGTCCGAATACATCAAATAGCTTCTGATTCCCACCAAATTTCACAGATAAGACTTAAACATCATAACAAACATGTATCGAGCTCTAAAACCAAAATACGAGCCCGATACCAATGAGTTCAAACATTAATTAATTAATTTATTTCCTTAAAAATCCAGCATAATAATTTTCTTCAAAAATTGATTTCTAAAGCTAGGGACCTCGAAATTCAATTCCGGGCATACGCTCAAGTCCCATATTTTACTACAGACCTCTCGGGATTGTCGGAACACGTATCCAGGTTCGTTCACCCAAAATATATAACCAAGTCAACTAAAACCAAATTTTAAATTCCAAAAATTATCATTTTTCATATTTTCACATAAAAGTTTTCCGGCTTCATGCCCAGAATGGCTAATAAGCCTAGAACAGAGCCTTAATTTATAAAATGACCCCTTGGGTCAACATAACCAAATCCATTCTTCACCCTGTTAATGATGTTGGAACTAATAAATGAAATGGACCTCGCGATGTAGGGTCTTTCCATTCCATATTTGGAGCTCCATTTGATCTCCATAATTCCCACAAAACAAAGGGAGGGATAATTTTAAGAACATAAGCAATAACAGAGTTCCTAGTCCTCTGATTCCAGCAACACTACAAAAAAATGTTGAATTTGCGGAGGTTTTATTTACATATTGCGGCAGTCAAAAACCTCCGTAATATACTTTTACGGCATTTTACAAAACACCCGAAATAATATTCGCCGCAACCAATTTTCCGGGATTTTTTTACAGACCGCCATTATCATATAGCGGCGGTTATTTGACGGCGGTATAACCTCCGCAATTTGGTAGTGTGGCTGTCACTTATTTAAAAAATAGCGGAGGTCTAAACCCCCCGCAATTTCTTTATTTAACCC
>MDKI01235941.1:0-10279 GCA_005239505.1 Nicotiana paniculata
ATATATATATATATATATATATATATATATATATATATATATATATCGGGCTGCACGCTGCAGCGATATAGTGCTTGAGCTGTAGGAGCCCCTCCAGGAGCCTGATCCATAACTATCCTCACAAACTATATCGCTGCACGCTGCAGCGATATAGTGCACGCTGCAGCGATATCAGGTACTGGGGTAGAGCGATAGTTGAGCCACTCCATTTGAAGCATTGCTCGGAGATTGTGAGGTAGCTGCTCGGTGTCCCCAGCTGGCCTTCTTTTCCTTTCTTAGCTCGTACATTTCTAGTATTCTCCGGATTGTACTAATAGGGGCTCGTTATCAGATTTTTGTATTTATATCTCTAGATGCTCATGACAGTTGTATCCGGGTGCTGGGTTGTGGTTAGATTTGATTTTGTGGTTTTACTGATGTTAATTACATCTTTAAAATAGGAACCTTAAATGAATTACTTTGACTTGTGATATTAAACAGACGGTTTTGTGTGTTACTCTCAGTAAATTTGGCTAGCCTAGTACCATGATAGACACCATTACGACCAATTAGATTTGGGGCCGTGACACCAAACTTCACTTCTACGCATCCTAGCTCGCACCATCGAGCTCGCATATTCGGTTCTCACTCCGCATGTGCGATTACACCAGCAGTTTTAAATCTTCAGCAACTCTTCAACTTCAAACCTCGTTTCGAAAATCATCTGAAATCAACAAAAGGCCCTCGGGACCTCAACCAAATATATCAGCAAGTCCTAACACACAACACAAAGATAGTCGAACCCTCAAATCACCTCAAACAACATCAAAAATACGAATCTTATATCAATTCAAGCCTAATGAAGTTTGAAACTTTCAATTTCTACAACCGACGCTGAAATCTATCAAACCACATCCAATTGACCCTAAATTTTGCACACGAGTTAAAAATGACACCACAGACCTACTCCAACTCTCGAAACTCCAATCCGACCCCGCTATCAAAAAGTCCACTCTCAGTCAAACTCTCCAAAAATCCAACTTTCGCCATTTGAAGCCTAATTCGACTACGGACCTTCAAATCACAATCCAGACATGCTCCTATGTCCAAAATACCCAACGGAACTAGCGAAACCATCAAAACTCCATTATGGAGTAGTATACAAATAAGTCAACATCCAGTCAACTTTTCCAACTTAAGTTTTCAATTATGAGACTAAGTGTCTCAATTCATTCCGAAATCTGTACAGACCCGAAAGACTAACTCGATAAGTCATATAACAACTGTAAAGCACAAAAAAGCAGTAAATAGGGACCATGGCCACAACACTCAAAACGACCGGCCGGGTCGTTAGAGATGCTTTGTCCAGATCTACTTGTTTAGAAAATAGGGGCCCGGGGGTATCGGAGTTGGAAATAAAGAGGAGGAAATTAGGAGCAACAAGATAGTGGGCAAAAATTTAAGGTCGTAACTTTTTTTATATGTTTCAAATACTTTTACATCCTATAAACTACATTGCATCTGAATATGTATTTATACATATTCTTTTATAAAAAATAATCTAACGTTATAAATTAAGTGTAAATGTTAAAGTGGAGCTCTTTAGATTTTTAATCCAACTACAATGTAAATAAAAAATTAACTTGTAAACACTATTCCTAAACTAATTTGGGTGTGTGGATAATAATAATTACAACTAATATTATGTATACGTTCTAAAAACCATAAGAAACCAGAAAGAGCAACACCAACTCAAGTTCTCCGGTAGAAGTCATAGTCTCTCACCGAGAGACTAATGGCGAGTGCGTACAGTAGATAAATGCTCCCATGTAAAAGCCACAATATCATTATGAGGGTAAATATATACCGAGGCACATAGAAGTAACCAATAAATGTAGGGACTTGCTTTAGAATGTTTTGTGTATAGTATAAGAGTTACAAACATATTCAAGAATGGGCCAAGTAGGTTGTAAAACCTGGCAAATTTCTTATTTTTAAGAACTGAAATCTCAATACCTTCAATATAAAATTTATTACCGAAAAACATAAGATTATCATGTCACTTGTAGTAAATATTGATGGATTATACCAAGAATCATTTGAGAGAGATATATTTGGGGGTGTTTGATTTGATCAAAGATGTTGAAGAATGAGTTAAGTGTTCGTCTAATTCCACCGCCTCTCTCTTAGTTCTTGCTTCTTCAAAAATTTGTTTTTTGGGAAAATATACCCCTCTACTTTAGTGCATTGTTAATAACTATCCTTCATTATATTATCGGGTCATATCTAACCTTATTGTTAGTCATACTTTTTAAAAATACCCTCTATCCAACGAAAAATCACTGGATTAATAAAATAATTATTTAAAAAAAATTCATTAACCCAAATCCGTTGAACCTATCATTTAAAAATACACAACCTAGATTTCTGAAACGTCTTAACTCATTTTATTCATTTAAAGAGAGATTGAGAATGATGGTGAAAGTAGGATTAGTAAGAACTTATATATTTGGTTATTAGTTGTTCATGATGGCATAATTATGTCATGTTATCACTTTCAATTATTTTTTTTGTGTGGTTATAATATGACATTCTTTTGTCTAATGTAATGCACACTTGGTAGTTGGTTTGTAAGTTGGTAACAGATGATATATACTTTAAGAATCATTGTGTTTCGTTAATACATGAAGTTAGTGTAATTAGGTTGTTAATTTGCTTTCCAACTTGTTGGTGTACTTTCTTTCATTCTTGATGAATTCTTCATACTGTAGTTTGATATTAAATTGGAACTCTTCTATTTATTTTCTAATTTTATTTATTATAAGTTCAGTTGTTACTAAAATTATGTGTATCTCATCCCATAGCTTGGAATCTACTATGGTTCCTAAGGTGTGATTTGGCGGTAATTACTTATTGTCCAAATGTTAATACTCATCAATAAAGGCTCACCGTTGGATGAAGAAATACTTCAGTAGCTACCTTAAGACTTTGTATGCCAACCTAATAATATTCTATAGACATTCAAGTCATGGTGAAAAGAAATACATGATGATTACTCGATACAGTTCAACATGGTGGGAAAAAATAAAGAGAGAAGCTAGAAGAAAAAAAAGAATTGGAAAAAGTAAAATATAATAAACATACAATAAGGATATTAAAAAAATTTGGACTCAATGTATAAATGAATATATAGTCGACAGTATTTTTATGTCTTTCATTTCTTGAGTTCAGCAAGTGACTACGAAGGATATGACTAATATGTGAGCAAGAAGTGCAGTAAATAAAAGAGCTTTAAGGGGATTCATGGGCTTTAAAAAAAACAGATATTTTTCTAATTTGGTGACTTTTCGTTAGATAGAGGATATTTTTAAAAAGTTTGGCGAACGATAATGATAGATATGTCCCGGTAGTATAACGCAGGATAAATGTGAATAATATACCAAAGTGGAGGGGTATATTTGACCCTTTGCCCTTGTTTTTCTGCAACATGTTAGTAATTTTTTTAGGGGAACTTTACTATCTTTTAAGGGGCTTTTAACAATCTGTAACAACATTATGGGTGTGTTTGGTATAACGAAAAATATTTTTCGTGGAAAATATTTTCTTGGAAATCAAGAGGTAGTGACGAGAGGTCGATATGACACTCACTAAGGTCCAACAATATAATTTAACAGAATATAATAGAAACAGTAGGTATGTAAAGGCAGTGAGGCAACAAATATATATAAGGCACTGAAATCCAAGGAAGTACTGGGAATGAATAAAACAATTACTACTTCACTTTCCCCCAAATATTTGTCAAATCAATATCCATGAATTTAATAACAAGTAAATCATGCGCATGCAGGGTAAGGACAACCGGCCATAGTCATAAGATAGTCATGTTCGTGCAGCGCCGAGGATCGAACGACCCGTTCCAAAAGTGCATTCTCTCAGTCCTCTCTATGCACTGTCGAGGATCGAACGGCCCATACAAAAAGTGCATCTCTCAATCCGCCGTGGCGTACGGCCCGTTCCCATAAGAGTGGGAGAAAATCACACTCCGCTCGTGGAATGTAAATTGTGAAGTGGTCACATGCACACACATTATTCCTTTTTAAATTACTTTTCAGTGAACAATTCCTTACAAGTCTCCCAAATTCCATGACCTCAGGGAAGTAAGCAACATGTACATTGAATTTATTAAGCATATAGTTCATATCAAGTAAAACAAAAGGCATGATGTGGGCCTAACATCCCGAACATAATAGTAATAGCCTCTACGTACGGAGTCTCGTCACTTGGTACGTACGTAGCCCCCACAATTATCACATATAGCATTTAAATCGCCTAGGGGGACAGTTCCCCCTTACAAGGTTAGAAAGGAGACTCACCTCGCATCGCACCTACTCCCGGGTCAAAAATGCACCCGAAACTCCGAACTCGACACCCATGGGCTCGAAACTAGCCAAATGTTATACAAATATATCAATTCATATTCAAAGCATGTAATTATCCTATTACTTAGCAAAATTCACCATTCTTGAAGAAATCCCAAAATCTAACCCCGGGCCCGCATGCTCGGATTCCAAAAATTCTCGAAGGAAACACTCACCCATAGCCTAAGGATCATTAATACATTATTTTTACTTGATTTCATAGCTAATTTACGGGTAATTTTCTAAATTCTCGTAGGCCCTAGGTTAATACCCAAATTCCTAAATTTTCACTAATCAAATAGTGAAATTCCACTAAGAATGCATGCATTAACTAACTCTAAGATAGAATCTACTTACCTTTCAGTGGTTGGGTCGTTGAGCCCTTTTCCCAATCTCTCAAGGTGTTCTAATGGAGGAATAAATGAAGAAATAATGAAGAATCCCGTATTTAAGAAATACACTATCTGGCAGTGTTTCCGCACCTGCGGCTCGAGGACCGCACCTGCGAGCAAGTCTCGCACCTGCAGAAATGGATGAGGAAGCCTGGGCCCGCACCTGCGGAGGGGAGACCGCACCTGCGGCTACGCTCCTACAGAACCTTGTCCGCACCTACGAGAAATGGACCTCCCATTGGGGGTCGCACCTGCGAGGCTGGGACTGTAGGAGCGATCCCGCACCTGCGACTGGGCAACCGCACTTGCGGATCACACCAGAACATGTGCACCAACAGCTATTTTAGCTGGTTTTTGGCCTCGTGTGGTGTCCTGGAGGCACCTGGGCCCACCCGAGCCCCCGTCCAAATGTACTAGCAAGTCCCAAATCATAATACGGACTCGCTCGAGCCTTTGGAACACCAAAAACAACGCTAACACTCTAAATCACACCTCAAAACCCCTAGAACCAAACTTAGGAACTTTAAGTTTTCTTGACTTTGCTAACAACGCGCCGAACCGACCTATACTACTCGGAATGACACCAAATTTTGCAGGCAGGTCATAAATGACATAACAGAACTATTCCTGATCTTGGAATTCCGTTCGAACCTCGATAACACAAAAACACATCCCAAACCACAATAGGAACTTAAGGAACTTCTTATTTCAATATTGTGCGCCGAATGGCTCCCGGGTCATCCAAAACCCATTTCGAACATACGTCCAAGTCCGGAATCATCATACGAAGCTACTGGAACCGTCGAAATTCGATTCCGAGGTCGTTTACTAAAAATGTTGACCGAAGTCAAACTTGGCCTTAAAGGCCAACCTTAAGGAACCAAGTGTTCCTATAGCACTCTAAGCACTTCCAAAACCCGGACCACCCGCCCCCGCAAGGAATAAATCACAATAAGCCACTATGGGAAGTTTCATTTAGGGGACGTGGTCCGATAATGCAAAACGATCGGTCGACTCGTTACATTTAGAGTGCATCATCTGGGTGTCTCACAAGGAGATCTATTATCATATTTGCACTATCCTTTGGAAGTTTCAACTAACGCAAACAATCCATTCACCATTTTGGGTTACTCTAACCCCAGCCGGATCCTGATATTCCGTCCTTCTCTTATACTACTTCTGTTAACTTCCATAGGACATAGATGAGATGGGTGTGGCTATTTGTACAAACCTCTGTTATTTGTGAAGGTAACTCAAAAGGTTTACATTCCTCTGCCTGAATTTGTAAATACTGATAATTTTCATTAACTGGGCGCCTCGTACCCTTCTTCATCTTGCTTCTTTTACTTGTTGAAACTTGTATCTATCTTCTGAATATCTCCTTGCCTTTCACCATAAGGGTGGATAGATATTCTTTCCTTAAGGATCCTTAGCAAGAGGCTTACATGTCTTAGTACACACATGATCTACTGAAGACCTTATATTAACTCATCATAAACATCATGAAAAATTGAGTTCCTTTGACTCAACTCTTTCATAGACACATGCAATCTCTTACCAACTGTCTTTCTAGATGTAGGCATCGTTGTATGATGAATAAGATAGAGTTTAGGAAATTGAGTTCTTACAACTGAGCTCTACCACACGATCTAGAGTAAGAAGAAAGAGTGACAACCCTAAATGCTCTGTAGCCTCCTGCTTATAAGTGTGGTGCACGACACACCCATAAACAAGACTCTACTAGACACGGCTTGTAGACTCCTTAGGATAGAACTGCTCTGATACCACTTCTGTCACGCCCCAAACCTGGGGGAGGGGGAGGGGGCAAGACTGGCACCCGGTGCCTCACCTATCCTTGCGTACCAACTTGCTACTAAGGGACTCTGAACATATAATGTCATACTTTGGCCATGGGCCACACAACAAGACAATTTGCAAACACGGACTAACATCAAGCTAACCCATCACTAGAGGATGATGTTAGACCTGCATAGACACAATGAAGTAACTGAATTCCCGGTCTAGGGTTACAACTTTCTGATGGACGTTTTTAAAGGGTTAAGCAGTCATCATCTAAACTATATACCTTCGAGTCCCGTATATTTTTCCTTTTCAGGAAAAGGACCACAAGGAAGGAATAGTCAAGTGCTCGAGATTTTATTCTTCAAAGCTCAAACACTTGGGGGACTATACAATATGGAAGGCAAAGAAGACTATCAAAAAGTCAAAACTCAAGCATGAAGATCCATCTTCCCAACAAGTAAAGTACTATGAGCAAAATCAATGAGCCAAAGACAAAAAACACAAAGCAGAATATTAGATACGGATGAAGCAACATCCTTGTACTTATTCAAAACTGTTGTAAATAAAAATAGTTACGGATGAGAAAAGCATCATCCTTGTACTTATTCAAAAATTGTTGTAAATAAAAACAGTTACGGATGAGAAAAGCATCATCCTTGTATTTATTCAAAAACTATTGTAAACAAAAACAATTACGGGTAAAAATTCATACCCGTATATTTACTTAAAAAACTGTTATAAATGAAAACAATTATACCCTTGTATTAATTCGAAAAAGCTGTTACAAAAGAAAAACAATTACGAGTAAAAGTTTATACCAAATCTGTTTTAAGAAAAACAGTTGCAAAGGAGTTATGGACGATACACAAACACATGTAAAATGTTGCGAAAGTTCGAAACAATACAAAGACTTTCTGAAAAACATTTTCAAAGAAAAACATGTGAAATTCCTATCTCTCTTTTGTACATTTACACCATTATGAAGTTGAGACGTCTTCTTCATTAAGTGTCAATCAAAAAAGGGCCCTCTTTTATAAATCGTTCCTATTACGATAAGGGACGAAAAATCTAAGCATTTTTTAAATGCAAAGTCAAAAACTTAGAGGTAAACCAAAAACCTCAAAAAGAAAGCATGCAAAGATTTAAGAGTGAAAACAAAAACTTAAAGGAATCGAAAGTCATGCCGATATTACTATTAATATATAATGGCAAGGAAACTAAGTATTAACTTAGTCTAAGCCTAATTTGTTTATACAAAAGTTGCCCCTAAGTTGTCAGTTGGGAAATTACAGATGACCGAACTTTACCCCTAATGGGACCGGAGGTAACCACCAATTGTTGCAAATAAAAAAAAAACTAAAAGAAAAGAACAAAGTTCCTTAAAATTTTTTACTAGATGGGGGGTTGTCTTCACTGGCAGGATGAGCGACTTGAGATGGCAAGGCACGAGCAGCATGGACCTTAGCCTCGGGTGAAGAGAAATTCTAACTTTGTTGAGACTTCTCAATCGTCTCTTTGGTTTTAGAAATTTCGGCTTCCAAGTCAAAACCCTCTTGGCCCATTTCCGTCAATGTGTCAAGACGGGCATTCAAATAAGCCCAACTAACATCGACAGTTTCTTTGTCTTCAAGAGCCTCGTAGTCTTTCTTCCATTGTTCAGCTTCAGCTCTTAGCTGATCTCTTTCAGCCACGACAACATCATGAGAGGCTTGTAAAGGAGCGATGGATCTTTCCAGAATCTGGACATTCTCTGAAGAGTTACGAAGGTCTTCTTGGTTCTGGGTGAGCAATTGTACAAGTTCTCCAGTGTACACCTCCTTCTAGTCCAACAAAGCCTTCAGGCTCCTAATCTCCTCTATGGCACGGGAAAGCTGCTCCGCAATGAAGACTCCAAGACATTTTTGTCCTTGCCTGCCTGGTTCAAAGACGCCTTCTCAACGGTCAGTTCTGCTGCCATAACCCTAATTTTCCACTCCAAGGTACACTTTTCCTCCTCCATTGCCTCCATTTCAAGATGTAAGCTCTCGTCCTGCTCCTTCAAATTATCAGCCTCAATATGGAAGTCATTTTCTACTTTCTCCATTTGAACAATTCTCTTCATTAGCTCAATGTCTATAAGGTTGATCTACATAAAATGATAAATTAGATACGGTAAGAATATATATAAGTACATATGGAGGAAAAGAAAGTTTTACCTTTAAGGACGAGTGCACAATCTCGTTCATCCAAGTCAGGGAGCTCTAGCTTTTCAGCTTAGACCTCTCAGTCAAACCTATTAATGGTTTTTAACCATACATCAGCTTGGCCCGAATTTTTCAAGAGGCTGCCCGCCGCAAGAACCTCTATTGTAACTTGCTTCATCACCCCCCTGCTGGAAGACCCTACTTCAATAGCAGAAGACACGGAAGCAGGGGTGGGCGAAGGAGCCATATACGGAGTAGGTTAAGGAGCAGCAACGGGAGCAAGAACGGCAATGGGAGCAGAGGCATCAACGGAGCAATAAACGAAAGTTTCTTAGCAGCAGGAGGAGAGAAAACATCAAGAGGATCTTCATCAGAGATGGTACCAAAACCTTGTTGGAACAGGTGATCAACAGACTCAAGAAAAGGAGAGGGAGTTGCATCTTCAGGAGCGGAAATTTCTGATTTAGGCACAAGAGGATCAATAACGGGTGTAGATTAATCATCAGAGACTACCCTTTTCCTACGTGACCTATGGACTAGCGAACCCTCCTCTTCCTCTTCCTCTTCCTCCTATAAGGTCCTAGACCCACTTGCTTATTTTTTCGACGAGGAGGAACAACCAATGATCTCCTTTGCCTTAGCCAGAGACAGCCTTGAAGCGGACACAGCCGCAACAGAAACTTCACGGGCAGGAAACCCTACCAAAATAAAAGGGGTCAGATAAAGCTCAAAAAAGAGAATAAGTAAAAACGAAAGACTTCAGTTACCTTGGGTCTTCACCTTCCAACCAAACCTCAAAGAGAGGTACTTCCACCAACATTCTTCTAAAGGAGAAATTGACAAGAGTTTTCTACCTAATCACGGAAATCGGAGACATTCTCGATGGTTCCCATGGTTGCTGCAAAAGAAGAAGAAAAAGTCACGGTACTGAAGGTTCATCAAAAGTGAAGAAAAGTAAAGTGAGAAAAACTGTAATCACGTGCAAAGTTCCACTGCTTCGGAAAGGGGAGATTTTCTTAACCTACTAAACCTGCAGTAGGGACGGCCACATACCGGACATACCACCATCTATCTTTGTCATCATCTGGAGTAACTAGCACCCTTTTACTCCTAGCCGCGAGAGTAAACACTCCCCTGAGGAAAAATATCGGAGAATAAAGGTGAATAAGGTGATGAAAAGTAAAGGGTACCGAAGCTAAATTGGCCAAACACCTAAGGCACGTGACTACTCGCCAAATAAGAGGATCGACTTGTCCCAGACAAACTTTGAAGAATCAACAAAACTCGATGATAACAGGGTCGATGGGAGGCTTGAATCATAATGTGAAGGGATAAGTATAAACATAAGAATATCCAGTCTTGTAATAGGTTATTCTTTGGTTATCGTTAGGAACAACAAAAGGAAAATCAAGCTTCCAATAACAATCCCTGTGTACAAGAGACACTAAGCCCTCTATTATTTGGGTAGGATAAAGGTCAGCACTGTCATGTGATGACATTGAAG